>JBCEWB010138785.1:0-10997 GCA_039654565.1 Peronia peronii | reverse complement strand
GTCTGCTGTTTATTATCTATCATCAGTCTGTCTGTATGTTTGATTGCCTACTGTCTGTCATTCAATGCAACGATAGGAGCAATTCTCTCCCAAAGCTGGCTGAGCATTTGAGAATGAGAATGTGAGAATGAGGAGGGGGAATGAGAAGAAATTGACAAAATGAGAAAAAGAGAGACAGTGGCAAAAAAACAAAAGAAAGAGAAATATGTAGCCACTTCAGCCTCATAAAGAGAGAGAGAAAGGAAGAGGATCAAACAAAAACAGAGACAGTGCTGAGGAGAGAGAGAGACAGAGGACTCAAGAATGAGAATATTCACGAGACAGAGAAATTATGTGATGGATCCAGAAAAGAAGAGAGAGAGAGAGAGAGAGAGAAAAAATGAGAAATGGCAAATCTAGAAAAAAGAGAGAGAGAGAGATAAATGACATAAACGAATGTGAGAAAGTAGATTAAGAGACAAATCGGGAAGAGAGGAAGGGAAAGAGACAGAGAGAGAGAGAATGAGAACATACACGCGACTGTAAAAATCGCGAAAGAGTGAGACAGAGACGGAGAGAGTGAGTAAACATGAAGGACAGTGAGACAATGCGTGTGTGAATGCTAGAAAGTCGACGTAGGAAAGCCAGTGCTCTACTCCTAGATTTCTCAAGATATTCAGATGAACACTGCAAGTGAATGAACAACCTGGCGAGTGAATGTGTGAATAAGTGAATGAGTGAGCGAGCGAGCGAGCGAATCAATGGCCAGCCGGTAGAGAGACCACAGGTCGCACACACACGCTCACGCACCGAGAAGATGGTTAGAAGCTAACGAAGACAATGAAATCAAAAAACAGTCAAAATACATTACGCTCACGTACCCAAAACACTTCCTGCACACCAGCGAAAAACCATATAGCAAAAATCCACGCTGGTTCTATTTCTTTTTTTTTTTTTTTTTAAATTCTGTCACGCTCACAGATCATCTGTCAAAAACATTGAAGACGCTGATAATCCCACCGTTAGCGTGTCACGGAAAGTTCAATTCATGGCCGATCCAGGCCGAAAACAACACACCCACACGGCACCGTGCTCGGCTTCATTCCAGACCTACCGGGCTCAAACCGCCCACAGCAAGATCGATACCGACTAAGAACGAATTACATGCGCAAACATTCCCACTGTTTCGGAATAGTTATGATATTCTTATGGTGCATACATACTACATCTGTATCCAATCCACTTCAGTCTCAGTTCCGTCTAAACATCCAGTGATGTCACTCAAGTCTCAAAACAGAAATGAACGCTAAAACATTATATAGAATAAAAAAAGCAGACAGATGCACTGGATTTGCAGTTTAAAAGAGATAATATTCTGAAAGTGAATGAAAGTGAAAACAGAAAAAGTGAGAGGTGATAAACATGGGGAAGTCGACGAGAAGATGGAGGGGCAAAACTGGAAGATAAGAGGATGGATGACCCTCCCCCCTCCCCAAACCTCCCCCCCCCTCCAAAAAAAAAAACAAAAACGACAAGGAGTTAGCAAAGCCAGAGACATGCATTTCAACGGGAACTGTTTTTGACCAGCTTTATAACTTTCCTCTGCCACACAGCAAGGGCGCTGAGCAAGCATTAAAAAGATTTACAAAAGAAAGAAAAAAAAAATTTTTGCAGCAACACCCCCCGCTTCCACTTGGGGTGTGCCATGTTCAAAACAGAGGAAGAGAGGGAGAAATATCAAATCTCAGGCACTGATCAATGACAATGTGAAATCAATGTCCTATCCAAAGAATAGTGGTAAAATGAAATCGTGTGCATTCTGATCTAGAACCACGATTGTCTCATAAGCTTGAATGTGAGCACAAAATGTGTAAGAAAATGGCACGAAGGAGGAGATCACTGAAGATTTTGAAATAAATAGCTGCGAGAAAGTAGAGATTTCTTGAGTCTCAATGGTGCCATGATTTAGCACATTCTGAACCAAACAGGATCATTCATCCATAATCTACAGGTGGTGGTGAATTTCATGTGACATTGATTAGTTATGCTGCTGCCATCAAAATTTGTTTCACTGTAAAATTTATAAAAAGAAAAAACATTCCTTTTTAAAGGTTAGACTAAGTTTGTGTTGAGGCCTTCTGCAATGGCACATACTATATTCTTATGTATACATCTAGAGCAATACTGTTGAGGTTTGTGGCAATACCTTCAACCCTGCGACTGAAAAACCCATGCCCCAAACTGGCATCATGGCTCCGCACACATTAAAGCCATGACCCAAAGAACTTTATATTGAGAAGTGCACGCACATAAATTGAAATGCTGACTTGCCATGTCTTTTTCAGTGGGTTGGGGGCGAGTCACTGGGGGACAGGTGGGATGATGAGGCGTGCATAGTGGTAATGGGCCTTTATCGTTAACAGACATACCAGTGAAATTATATACAACACGCTCCATTGGTCCAACAATGAAAGAAAACACCAAAGCAAAAACAAAACAAAAAATAAATAAAAATAGATAAATAAACACAAATTCATTATTTAAATCTAACTGATCTTTCATTTTTAGTTTGTTTTCGTTTGTTTTATTTTATTTCTTACCACGAGATCTTTAACGATACGTATGCATTATCTTGATAACTGCCATTTCAGATTCGATATCTGACAGTAATCGTAAATGGGATGACTCGGCCCGCCCAAGCCAGGCGCAGACAGCAGCATAGCGAACACAAAGCGGAACCTCTGCGTGAGAGGAAAATGTGTCCTATGACCTCTGACCCCGGCCGGCGTGGCTCGGCTAAAGGAAGAGCGAAGGAGGGAGAACCAGACCCAGCAGTCCTTGCGCGTACGTGCGTTGAGCGTCCAGAGCTGAGAGAGAGAGAGAGGGAGGCGGAAGAGAGAGAGAGCAGCGCCTGGCAGACAGCCTGTGTATGTGTGAGCAGCGCGAGAGTCTGGGAGAGACACTGGGCTAGACAAGCGCGGCGGAGACGGAGGTAGCCCACGTGTAAAACACAATGGGAACCAGACGGCTGTCTCTCGCGCTGAGAGTTCGGTGTGTGAGCAATGTGGGTCTGTGTGTGCATTATCGGTGGAGGAGGGGAGAACGTGGGGCGATCCGCGCTTAGTCACAGTCCCACAGTGTAACAGGAGCACATAAATCACTCACTCCGACAGTTATGAAATTACACGGATGATGGCTGGTGTTTTAAATTTGCTTGGTATTCTAGCGTTTTGTCGTTGTTTTAAATCAGCCTTTTTCTTTTAACAGATCTTAGCGTTTTCTTTCATTCCTTTCTCTTTTCATTTATTTATTTTTTTTTAAAATGAAGCCTATTTAATCGGACTGAATGTAAGAATAGTATGTAATAGCCCCCCCCCCCCCCCCCAACCTCCTCTTTGCAATTCTCCTCCTTTCTTTGTTTAACACCCCACTACATAAACCCATCAAAGAAAGCAAGATATATAAAGACATTGTAGACAGGACACAAAATATAAATCAAAATCCGCGTAATGAAAATCTGCACTGGTGCAGTCTCTGACACATGTTGTGATGACGCATTGTCTTCAGGGGAATGAGAAGCGTTCGGTAATTTCCCGTGTGTCACAGCAGCCTTGATTGGGAATGTGACATGCGCAGAACCATAAAACGGCCAGTTAATTGTCTATTTTGCAGACATCGATGATTACAAAGGGCCATTAGCATTTTTCGCTTGCATTATACATTACAAACCCATATGTGATGGCATCTATGATACTGATCTCTCAGTGCTGATACATCGGTAAGTTAGGAAACAGGACTGCCGTGACATTTGTCTTTTGCATGTACGTGTATACATTACAAGCCTACATTTAAAGGACTCTAAGATACTGATCCTCAATACTGATACATCGGTATATTAGAACAGATGACTTCTTGTGTGTTTCTTGCATGTACGTGTATACATTATAAGCTCACATGTAAGAGGTTCTAAGATGCTGATACATCGCTATATTAGAACAGATGACTTCATATTTGTCTCTTGCATGAATTGCATAATTACAAGCCCAAGGACACTTCCAAGATTTTACGATACTATTCCTCAACAATATTACATCAGTGTGCCAGAACAAGAGGTTGCGCAAATTTTTCTTTTGCGCGTCCGGGTCCAACGAACATCTCTAAAATTGAACTACATGTACAGTTTTTTTCATGGGACTCAACAGCCCATTGGTCTTTAAGGTAGAGAGATCTAAACAATAACAATAACTGTCTAAATAGAAAAAAATACACAAGCGCCTACAAATACACCGACAGAACAAAAGGAAATGTTACGTACATGTATTATATAGTGTGAAAATTAATGCGCGAGAGACATCTCCATCCAGAAATAATACTTAGCAAAAATAACATATATATTGCCCACATCTCTCTCCCCTATCAAAATTAATACATACATTTACATCTACGCAAGGCATGCACAAAGAGGTCCAGTGAAAGGACTTTCCCCCTCCCCCCCACAAAAAAATGCGGAGACCAACAGGAAATGCTATGTGCCAATCATTGTTTATAACAAATGAGATGACTGTATTCACCGGGGAGACAACCAATTTCTGCAAACAATATTATTCCCTACCAGCATTGTGTCCCTTGAACTTTCTTATAATGGTTGCTGGACTTCACTATCATTATTGTCTGTTACTGTTAACACGGAATTGCCACAGTCCCCTCGTGTGCCCAATCAAGTCTCAAAACACTGATAGGTGAGTCCATATTATATATAATAATATATAGAGAGATATCATGAAATAGGACACAATGAAATTGGGCAACTTCAAAAATGAAAAATAGTGGACCGGAAAATGGACAAGAAAGAGAAGAAACGAAATGAAAGAATGAAACAGACAAAAAGAAAGAATGATAGCAAAGAAAGAAAGAAGGAAAGACAGAATGAAGGAAATAAAGAAACAAAGAAAGAAAGAAAAAAAGAAAGAGAAAACCCTATAGGAATGATTGAGGAAGTAGACAGATGAGTGAATGTGACACATGTGTGATGTAGACGTACACGTAATTCAATGTTTTGGAAAATAGTTTGAAAAACAGAATGAACATAAATGGGGAAAAAATGAATTAAAAAAAGAAACAAACAAACGAACAAAACAAAGCACATGTGACATAGGAATATCTGTTCATTATCAAACAAAACGCTGGACCTATCTGAGTAATGCAGATGTAAGTGTACTTTGATTTGGATTGGTCAACATCGTGGGAAATATAAGATACATATAGACTAGTTTGAAAAGTGGAGTGAGAAATGCAAAAAATTCTGTGCGTGCAACAAATGTTTGTATATTGATTGTTATCTTTCAAAGTGGGGGACATCTGAAGAAAACTGGAAGATAATGAATATGATACAATTATGCGTGCATGTAATCCACATGTGTGATGCCATTTTGAAAAAAAATGTGAGGGAACTAGGTTTAAAACAACATGTAAATAAATACTTGTTTAGGTCTCATGACTATGTGAGCCATCTTATAAACCCCTACAGAAATAAATTTTATTCAGGTTTCAGCAATATCACTGTCATGTGCATGATGATGTTAGAATCTCCCCTACAATGTTGTATACAATTGTGTCAATTATCATTTTAATCGCAAAATCATAAACCCATAAAGGCATCAATTCCCCCCCCCCCCCTCCTCAGATCTCATAGACACTTTCCTCTCAACCACAATAAAAGTAGAAGAAACAATAAAGAAATACAATAAAAGGATGGAGATTCTCATTTCAAAATCAGCATGACAGAAAAAGAACAAAAGCATAAAATCTATGTGTAGATGATTTTGAAGTCTGCATCTCTGCAAGACCATTGGCACCAATAGACCTATTCTGATAAGGACATTGTTAAAAAATTTAGTGAAAATTAGGGTTTCCATCTTTCATGTTCACAGTGATTTTCTTGCTTTGGCTTCGAGCAACTATTGTTATGGTAAGTTGGAAGGGCTCATGTACTGGAAAGTACAATTCAAGTAACCTTAGGGGGGATTCTGAAATCGTGGATTGCAGATTGAACAATATCTAAGGGAAATGCATAATGCTGAACAGAAGTGGTCGCTGTACAGACATATTGAGAACATAAAGGTTTGGTCATTTTAAATGGCTGAGGAAATCAAAACATTACATTGTATAAAGCCTCAGCTCCATAAATCAAATACGTGTATCTGCTTTGGAATTTCTCTCTCCTCATTTATTTTATATTCATGGGATGATGACAAACTATGAGTTTGAGAGCCAGGGCTTGGGGTGAAAGTGAAAGAGCAGAGAAAAAAAGGTGGAGGAGGGGACAGGAGGGAGGAAATAGAGAAAGGGCATCTCATATGATAAATTCAATACTGTATTATTCATTGATAACAAACCAAACTGAATACAAACAGATGGAACAATCTTAGTTAAAAGAAGAAACAGCTGACAACAAGTCAAGATGTGGTAGCAACTACAACAACATATTAAGATTATTTAGGGCAACTTCTTCACACAACAAAGAAGTTGCTGTTCATGCACAGCGAACAAACAGCTTCTCTGTGAGCATAGCCAAATATTGGTTAAAATTGACGAGACAATATTTAGGACTTACCGAAGATGCTGATGAGATGGTGAGATAAGCAACAGCCAGGCGCATGAAAAAAAAAAAGATCTGTCAGTTAGTAGGCTAATGTTAGGCCAGTGGAGAAGCATTCTGTCAGGGGCTATGTCTTTACAAAAAGAACATGCTGCTCTGGCAACACTGACATTAGGAATCAAATCTGAGCTCATTATTGCCACATGCAAACATGAAGACTCGAACTTTAATTTATCATATGACATGTATACAGAGTTCACTGAGCCAAGAATTAAATGAAAGGGACTATTCCTGACTTAACGAAAGTTTATTATTTCAAAAACACTGATGCAGGAGTAAGAAAACAGTGTCCTAAAATGATCTGAAATCTTATGATCTTTGCAGCCAGTCCGTTAATATTGCGCACTGACTGAACACAGCTTCTCATTCTAAGGACATGACATGTCACATAGAATATGAATGCATCAGACAAGACAAACAAAAAAAATACATATGACCGAACTTGCATGGAACAAAAGTACAATTTATTCTATTACATGTATTTATAAATTTGACATGTTCTCAGTGATTCTGTGATTCACAGGCTTCAACATTTATCGGGTATATATAAATATACCACAGCTGCTGCAGCCATGCATATGGTCATGACAGACAATAAATCAGCTTATAAGGAAAAACCAACACAGGGCATTAAAAAAAATGCAAAAGTTAATGTACAGTGCATTGCACACCACACATTTGTAAACTATAGTGTCGCTTTTCAATGATTTCAGTTTTCTTGATCATCACAACATTCACAATTTATAAACAACCATTTATTTACAATATAGTTGATAATATTGAAAAAATGTGTTCAAATAAATTGAGTTGCTTTTGAATTATTTCTCATGTTTGTCGTTTTTCTGATCATACAATGAACCTGCAGTTCATGGCATAAATTTAGCTCACAGCTTTTCTGAGTCCCTGCAAATTAGGACTGTGAAGCTTGATAATAATGACAAGGGTTGGCGGTTGTCCAGAGAAGGGAAGGAGGGAGTGGGGATCACTTGATTCTGCATAATTCCAATTTTTCATATTACTTAATTACTGAGCTATAAAACTGGAAGACGAAGTTACTGACTGCATAATTTCTGTTTCTCACATTACTGAACTATGAAAGTGAAAGGTGAATCTAATGGCTTTGCCTAATTCCCATTTCTCATGATTTTAAGCTATGAAACTGAGGGATGTTCCCAAGGACTCTACCTAGTTCCTGTTTCTTATGTTGTTGAGCTGTGAAATTGAAGGGTGAATCTGATAACTTTGCCTCGTTGCTGTTTCTCAGGTCACTGAGCTCTATGCATTATCTCCTAAATTGCATTGCCATAATGTAATATGTATTTTCTATGTATCCTCATGGATTGAGTAATTGTGATATCTTCAGCCTCTTTCACATGGCTTTTCTACTAACAGTAACAAAATAAACATGGTGAAAGATGAAAGACGTAATAATTAACTCTGAGGAATTGAGACTGAGAGAGTGAGAGGGGTAAGAGAAAGAGAAAGGCAGAGAGTTGGGCAGAGACAAATGTGGGATGAATCGAAAGGGAGTATAAAAAAAAAATCCATATGGGGGGTCAGGCAGAGTGCATCATATGGACTGGGGTTGTGGCTCACTCAATAGAAGCCTTGCATACTTTTGCATGCTGGGCCTTGCTCACCCTGTGTAGGAGCTGGGTGCAGTTGGATTGTTGGTATTGGGGATGTGGAAAGGTGGGGCTGGGGGTGGAGGATTAGTGAGTGTACATGGTTTGAAACTGAAACTTGCTGAGGAATGGAGATAAAGAAGGTGTGTGGAACTAGGAAAAGGAGGGAGTATAGGGGCTCAGGAGTCTGCTACTTGAGTCATCTTATCCTAGAAGCAACTTCAGTTATTGGTTAAAGATCCACAGTGTGAGTGAATGTTATCAAAAGAAATGTGAAGAGCAGTATTGAAAGGGAATTTATTCTTATGATACTATGAAAGATCAGCAAATTCATTCCTGATAACTGTTATACAACCCTTGAGTAGTTTAAAATATAGATGACTCTACATGTACACCACCTTTGGAACTTGCCACTGGCTAAGACAATTTAAATTTGATCAGGATAGAGAAATGAGAAACTGAGTTATAGTATCTAAAATCACTGACATAATTTGTACAAATTATTTTTAAATGGAATTTCCATAAATTCTAAACACGACACCCATGGCTCATCAGCTTTATTGTATTAACAGATGTAGAATAGTGGGCACTAATATTTTATGAAATTTCTTTTGTTAACTCAACAGCTTTTACTTACTGAGATAACCTCCACCAGGAGGTTGAAAGACGTATATAGAACGTAACGTAGCCTTTACTTAGATCTAGTTGAGAAAAAAAAATCCCAGATCAACTCTTATGACCCAAGATAAAAAAAAAGCACTCCACACATACAAGAACATATAATTTAATAAATTATATCTGATTTAAGTCACAACACCCTAACTCCAAACCGGCTAATTGCGAATGCAAAAATGACTAGAAATTTGCACAACAACCTAATTCCACACAGTCAGGGGATAAGCATACTGATGAGATTAAAGAAAAGATAAATAATCACACTGACCATCATGTGGCTATAGTACATAGACAAGTTTATTGAAAGACCAAGTGGTCCATAATAATAACCTAACCTCAACCCCAACCTAATCCTAATCCTCACAAAAATGATTGAAGACAACTGCCAACTTGCATTGCTACACTCATTTTTTTTTTTTAGCAAGAAATGAATTCCAAAATGAACAAAATACCAGTGGCGCCATGTCATTGGCTAAAAATAGTCACATGACCAGAACAGCCTTTCAATCTATTACAGCCATATGGCTCCAATATATATTCTCTAAAAAATTTGCTTTACACTTGTAAGATGCAATCTTGGGCTGTGCTACTGACTGATCCAATGAAATGACAATAACTACTAAATGCTCAGCTTAGAGACAATCAGAAAGATTTGTAGGCAATGTAAAGGAATGTTTTAATTCTTATTTTTCTATGGCTTTAACAAAAGAACTTTAGTAACCTGAAAGGTGACATTAAATGTCCTGATTTTTTTTTCATATTTATTATTAGTTTATCAGGTTGTTGAGCTTTCCAATTATGATGTAAGTAACATTAATTTTAAGGCCCCAAAAACCTATATCCACAGGAAATATATAGAATTTTGCAAGTTTCCACTGGCTATAATTTTACTATTTACAGAAAAAAAATAAATAAATAAATAAAATAAAAAAGGAAAGCAAAAAAAAAATCTTTGATTTAAAAACACAATAGGCTGGTTGACCTGTCAATAAATAAAAAAGTCAGATTTCCGGCTGAATTCAGAAGTTTGACTTCCCTGAATTAGTGATATTGGAGCTTTCTCCTAGTAACCCCGAAAAAATCCATGTGCCAGCCTTGGAAATGAAACCCAGTTCATTGATGCCTGGATTATTTTTCTTGTATTCTCCTTCTGAAAACATATCTAAGCATTATCTGATCAATGCTATCCAGTGCAAAATGGAGACTGATACTTTTTAAATACAGCAGTAAAGTGGTAGGAAAACTTCTCAGGTGAAGTGGGACAGGTGACGGTCTTCAGAGGAAGAGTGGGTCATTTCATTATATGTTTCAACCTCTAACTTCCTGACATCTTCTAGAACCCCAGCCAAATGGGGGTTATGACTCCCGATGTCCGTCACCCACCTTTTATGTATTTTTTTCCTCAGTGTGTCTCTGGGATTTCAACCAGTTTGATTTTCAGTCCAGATGTAGTTGACCAAGGAGCTCTAACCATTCTGCCAAGTGGGCTACTGTTTTTATGGCATAAATTGTTCTATTTAAATCTACCATCTAAATGGTGTAGAGGTAGCATTGTTCTTTTTGTTCCAAATTTAACAGGAAGAGCTTTCTGCTACTCTTGCTAGCTGACGCAGGGCACTTCTAATACTAAGGCCACTTAAGCTGAGCTTCTTCAGTAGAGAATATACTGTTGAACCAATGTAGCCCCTGGCTCTCACTCCTACTTTGAATATTTTTGCCTTCATTCCGCCGCTTTGCAAGTCCGTCAGGAGATCTTGGTACTTGGACATCTTGTACTCGTGCTGCTCCTCCATGTTTGTCTCATATGGAACAGTTAGCTTGGCAAGGATGTGCAAATTCACAATCCTTGAACTAAGCACTATGTCTGGCCTCATACCTCACCTCTTAATTATTACTAATTCGTGATATTCTCCCCATCCTGTCAAATCAGCTTTGTTACCAACCCCAAAGTGTACTGCTGGCCATCTTTCTGCCCTTGGCAGCCATGCTTTGTAGTTTCTGTGTGCCGGAATGTTCTACGCTGGTTGGAAATTTGTACAGTGTGGATCGATAGGGACAGA
>JBCEWB010138763.1:0-10997 GCA_039654565.1 Peronia peronii | reverse complement strand
GGTTGTAAAGTCACCACTGATAACATCCTATCAACCATCTCCCCCAATCTTCAGTGGTGGCCAGTCGAAAATCGGGGCATTCACTCAATGTTATCTTTCCATCATTTATGGTTGTTTTTTTTTTTCTTTCTACCTTATCTTCTTCTTCCTGATACAGTGCCTTCATGATCGACTGTGCAAGACCTTTCAATCTTGTGACACGATCATACCATTTCAGCTTCCGCTGATTTACGACCATAGACAAGAGGTCATCATGTCTTCCAACAGTTGCTGCAGCACTGACCCATCTCCGGACCGCTGTATTAGTAATGTGATCTTTGTATGAAATGCCAAGAACTTTACGGTAGCGCAAAAGGAATGTTGCTAAGATATAAGTTATGACCAACGAATAAAAAAAAAAGGACAAGCAGCTTTAATTAATTAAGTTGTCTTATCTGATAATACAGTACTACTCTGGTCATGTCCCATTAGTTGACGTTATATAGGGCTGTTTTGTTTTGTATGTGTGAGTGTGTGTGTTGTGTCATTACATCCTCGAGCACAGATAAGACTGTCATTGTGTCATGTGGATCATTTATCGATCTCACCCCAGAACTTTATATATATGCGTCTTTAAATCCACGGTGCACAGTACAGGTCATTAAGTATAACAGAATTTATAAGACATTGTCCCATTTTACCCTTTGCAGTTAATTAATCTGGCACCTTACTCTTTGCCCTACTTTTCTCAATACTCCATCCAAAATCACCCAAACGTCTCTATAGATATAGCAGCAATCCGTATGAGGAAAGTTAAAAATATAATGTACATATCTGTATATATCTATATATTTTGTTGTTGTTGCTTCCATCTGTCTCTTTTCAAGTCTGACTTCAATGACATTTAACATTATGATTTCCCCACTTTGTCTTTATGACGGCATCATTATGTGAGAGTGAGTAATTTCTTTATACTTATTTTATAAGTGATTGCCATAGTAAGGCTGAATGTCTTAAACATTGCCAAGTGCGTCGAGCTCTGTTATGTACAATACATGTAGGCGGTGTGCTTTATAGATTTTACATCAACAGTAATAACCCTAAACTTGTCAATTAGTTGATCTGGCCAAAAAGTCACTTATTATATCATGCACTGTAATTCGTTTCCAAACAGTGTACCATGTGATAACTGGTACTCATATCCTGTCACTCCAGAGCCACAATAACACATAGACAGAGACATTTGCCCACTGAGCCCCACAAGCAATCTGTGTACAATAATTATATGTTTAATTTTAGCAATTATTTATATTTTTACTCCTGTGGGTAGCTATCTGTAGGGATCCTACTTACACAGCTTCATCCAGAGACCCATAACGCTGTTAAGACCGCTCTGATCGTCTTAAAGCATTGCATGCTTTCATTTTCTAATGACACCATTAAAGTTAAATAATATCCCCTTCGAAATCCTTCCGCCTCTCATCTTTTCTTTTGATGTCCCATGAAAGCCTACTTTTTTCCTGATACAGTGAAAAATGATATCATACTTTATCACATGAAACTCTTCACTGCCCACAAACATTTCTACGTTACGTCTACATCAACATAGATAAATCCTGGCTAAGAGGTATTCTCCTTTTCCATTATTATGACTGGGTATTTATAACACTTAAACTTTATAATTATAATCTCTTTAAAATGAAGAAAGCAGTGTGAAGTGATTCAGATACTGGCAAGAATCACTTTGTGAAATAAATGCAATAAAAATATATCAGCTTGTTTTTCAAAATGAAATTTTATTTCAAAACACATGCAAAAAAAGTATTCACAAGTCTTTAGATGAATGGAAGACAGATAAATGTACATATCCAATCATGGATAATGAGAAGCTGATCGACACTAAATGGAAGCCAAAAAAAGAAAAAAATGTATTTTATACCTGTGTAATTCAGGATGAACATGTACAGAAAATAGCACATTAGCACATTTCACAACACTTGGTTTACTGTATCTGAATCTCTCAAATTATCAACAACAGTTAAATTGTTACCATCGATACAATGATAGTCCTTTCCCTGTGAGAATATAAAATACTCATCACTAGTGATCCATTTTTATCTTTCATAGAATCTTCAATTCTCAAACTCACATGGTCTTACTTCTCTTGAATTAACTCAATTGTCAATTATCATGAGAGCTTGTGCCTGTCACTGCCTTGAATGACACAAATCAATGGCATTTGCTACAAAGACTGCAACATTGTCTAATTTATCGTGTGTGTGTGTGTGTGTGTGTGTGTGTGTGTGTGTGTGTGTGTGCGCGCACGCATGCATGTGTGTGTGTGTGCTTGTGTGCATATGTGTGATTTCACTCTGTACAGATCAAAATAATTATTACTGATATCCCTGTATTATATTACTGAGTTTAACTAGTAAAAGTGATAAATAACTTGCACAAGTTGAGGAAATGCTAAAAGTTGAACATTAAATGCAATACAAAATGTCACACACACACACACACATATGCATACACATGTAACTAATACAACAATATTATTGTCTTCATTTATCCCAAAAACAAAACATAACAAGAAAACAGTAACAATAAGTAAATAGCTTAAATACCATGAATCAGAAACATTTAAGTTTATTGTTATGATACATCACTATCTGTCATGTGACAGACTTTTCAATGACTAGTGCAAATGAAAGATTAGAATACACAGGGACATATAATTAAGACATTTATATATGTAGTTATTAAGACTCACCACACAACTGCCAAACTGATGATAATTATACTCAATGAAAACAATAACTTTCTAGGTTCTATTTTTAATGGTGCAGAGTTTTACACCAGTCTCTTTGACAGAGTTAATAATGTGGTTGTCATCTTGGTAAGAAGAGCTAAACTAGAAAACTGAAGGCCCACATGAATGTTTGTACAGAATTTAATTAATTATTTGAGACAGAAATTAAACCCAAGCAAGATCAGCAGATGGATTTCCACATTTTAGACGTACAAACAGCACATATTGTATCTATTCTCATTGTTAGGACAGACATAAAAAAAATAATAATAAAGTTAAAAATGTAAAAAAAGAACATTTTGCATTATAGCACAATTTTTATCTCTGATAAGTCTGACATGATTGTGACCACTGAGACAAAAAATATTGAGTACAAATGTTTGGATTAGCAGTGAAAAAATTTCCTGACTTTGCTGCTGTAAAAAAAAAAAAAAAACAATTGAAAATAATTTTAAAAATAGATATTATTGACAGAACTAACTCTACTCACATGAAAGATGAACATACAGTCTTCTAATTTAATAATGTATTAACAATCATAGTCATCATGAGGTACGTTGATATAAATCATACTTGACAGATGATGAGTGAGGTGATTCATATGTCAAAATGCCCCAACTCTGCCATTTAAAAATAAAAGTCCTTTGTTTTTTTCAAAAAAAAGAAAAAAAAAGATAAATATGTCTTGAGCACAATCCCCACCTTTAGGTCAGCCTGTCCTTACCATCACCTCTGTAACAACTAGACTCAGAGACAAAATTAGAGAGCATCAGCTTATCATGAAAATGACTAAAACAACCCACATCCATGACACAATATCAAGGCATCCCACATTATGATGCAAAATCTCTCTCTCTTCTATATTTCATCATATGACCCAAAAAAATATTTGAATAATGCAATGTATTTACAGCAGCCTGACCACTCACATAATTAATCACTTTTACATATATTATGGGAAGATATGAGAAAAATTATTTGGTATAACAAGTGCAAAAATCTATTGGGTGCAGGGGATGTAACCTTCATCTGAACTCCTTGTCAATGAAATCTGAAAATGCCTTTTTGTGACATGGACCAAATGTTAGTTTTTAACATTTCCTGAGGCAGGTATTATCTTTAAGACTACAACATTATCACTGCAGATAACAAAATTATTTATAATAATGCATCAATGAGTCAACAAATAATCCTAGAATGACAAGCTACACCATGCAATTTTAGGCCAACATTAAGCATAACGGATGGTAAATAGGTAAACTATCCTGCAGCAAAAAGTATTCCTCAATATTTAAGTTTCATTCAGCTTTCTCCAGAGTAATGGGACAAAGCACTTTTAGTTGTCAGAGCTAAAAATACTTGCACAGAAACCATAATCACAGGCTGTACTGTGATATCAAGTACAGACAAAAAATAAACAAAATAAACATACAAAATCAAACCCTGCATCATATTTTTACTTGTATGCATTTCATTTATATGGTGATTTAACTTTGTTAGCAATAATTTAGCAATATATATTTGTATTAGTACTGGTACATCTGATGATGTTGTGAAGATGAATAACACAAAAAAAAAAAATTAAAAATAATGCTTCCTGGAAACAAAACAATTTAAAAATAAAATCATGAATGGATATAACAATACATACTATTGAAACTCAATATACGAAAATGTCATTATATATTTCGAAATATGTCAGCTTGATACAAAAACTACTTCCTTGATTCCCTCAACTTCCTTGAAAAATAACATGCTTCCAAAATGATCACTTTTTCAAATTTTTGTTGGGTACCAAAAAGGAAAAAAAAAAAAAAAAGAACCGTTGGACATAAATTTGTTAATACTCTGCATACTGCCAAATAACCACAGAGGTCAAAATTGATGTATCTCAGTAATTAATTCAATTTCTCTGAAAGTCTGAGAATCACAGTGCTATTCAGAGCTTCCCTATGGCTAACACTGAATCTTCATTTCTCTTCATGCTAGTGATCTCCTCAGGCTTGCTATTCATTATCTCTGAAGCAATTTTTATTGTTTGACTGAAATAGAACAAAAAAAAAATCCTTGAGTGTCTTCCCATAATGGCACATTTCACAACATCTGAGCTGTATAAAGATAAATAAACAGAAAATCACGTCTGAGATTCAATAGCTCTTTCCATGAAATACACAGAAAGAGAAAACAAATTTATAAATAAAATAATTCTCATCCAAGAACTCTCAAGTGTGTGAATTGTCAGTGATACATATCCATGAATGATATCCGAGAAATTAAAAAAAAAAAAGTTACAAAATGGAGTGTCAGTAAAACACACTATATTTGCTTTTTCCAAATAAACCTTATTCTTACAACTTTTGGATATAATTACACTTTGACATAGAGACTCCTGCTGTCTCTTCCCTGTCAAAACAGGTGGCGCAAGAGCTCAGTTAATCCATTACTAGTTAATGCGCCCGTCTTTCTAATGCGCCCGGACGCGCCCGCTATATGCGGAAATGACGTGCTTGTTTTGGAACTCATTTTTGGCCGGAAATATGTTAGGTACGTTAAGTAACCGTATATCCTGAGAATCTATGAGATTGAAAGTGAAAGTAGCTTTTTACCGCATGTGAATCGGACGAGAAGTCCAGGTGCTGTGATTTTTTGAAAATACTACTCATTTGTGCTCATATTTCCAATCAAAAGGATCATATGTCTCGCAGCCAGTCAAAACGAGACATATGTCGATTTTTCACTTAATGGGGTTTTTGGTATCATGTGAAAGCTTATTTCATACCCTTTCAGGTGGTGAAAAAAGTTCTGAGCCAGCGTTATTCTAGCCTGAGATATTGCATTTAAAGAGACAAATGGAGCCCCCCCGCAATGACCGAAATTCCGAGAAAATCGAGTTTAAATGAACAGTCGAACGCATAAATCTACATACCTACTTCACAAAACCCCGATTTCAATGAAGAAATATTTATAAATCGAGGTAAGACCGACAATGTTTTGTTCAGAAATGAATGCACATTCAATTTCTGCAATTAAAAAAATTCGATTCTGACCTCCCTCATCACATTCAAAGCCCAATTTCTCAGTTCTAACCCAGCGACTTACGTCTCATTTCGACTGGCCGCGTGACCAGTTTGGATTTTTTGAGGGCTTTGTGGAATCAACAAGATTTCGCCCAGTTTGAGAGTGAAAATAACTATTCTGATGTATCTGACATTGAAGTGAGGCATGATAACGGCAATTAGAATGACTCTGATGATGATTCAAACAGTGAACAAACGACCGTCAGTGAAAATGCCTTTTTTTCACTTTCGTCAACTTTCATAATTTCTTTTATACATAAAGATATGTCTATACACATATATATTTGGTATCTAATTAAAGAGAAATCATTCCCTGATTTATTGGTGCAATCTATTTTTATTTTCATGTAACAGTATTTTGAAAAAAAAAAATTTAAATGTGAATGTATCATTTGTGAATTAGAGTAACTTCCCTTCGATTAGTAGAATGTGATTTCTGACTGTGCTTGACCTTAACTAGTAATGGGTTTTTGCTGGAACAAGCTTTCTTTCACCCCTTCATTAGTTGAATCCACTCAAATCAAGCGCTGATTATTCGAATTTCTGATAATTTGAATAAAAACAAAACAATAGATTTTTTTCCTCTTTGGGCCAATTAATCACTGCAAGTTTCCTTAAAACTCAAACTGGTCAGCGCTGCCACAGAGGTAAAAATTGGTTTTTGTCCTCTCCACATGGTTTCCACTCAAAACGGAAAATAAAGGAGACAGTGCTACGGATGGGGTGAGAAGAATTAGGCAATGAATTTACTCTCTGTATTGAGTATTGCTTAAATAAACCTTATATGCTCAGAGGGGGTGGGAGGTGGGATGAACAACATATGGCAGCCAACACTGCAGAGCAGTCGATTGATAATCAAGCATCTGAGCAGAGCCTACTGTACAAGTATAGTACCTGTACTACATATGTCTCGCAGCCAGTCAAAATGAGACGTATGTTTATTTTTGACCATATGGGGTTTTTGGTATCATGTAAAAGCTTATTTCATACCCTTTCAGGTGGTGAAAAAAGTTCTGAGCTAGCTTTATTCTAGCCAGAGATATTGCAGTTTAAAGAGACAAAGGGTGACCCCAGCAGAGACCGAAATTCCGAGAAAATTGAGTTTAAATGAATGGTCAAATGCATAAATCTACATCCTACCTCACAAAACCCCGATTTTAATGAAGTAACAGTTATAAATCGAGGGTAAGACCGATACTGAGTTGTTCAGAAATGAATGCACTTCTGATTTTTGCAGTATAAAAAGAAATCGTTGTCTGATCCCCCTCATCACATTCAAAGCCTGATTTCTCGGTCCTAGTCCAGCAACTTACGTCTCATTTTGACTGGCCACGAGGCATATGTACATGTCTAATTTTGTGCTACATGTACAGTGTATTACTAAGTGTATCGGCAACACTATAATAGGGTGTTGCACCTGTGTTATATCCCTGTCTAGTAGCACAGTGACGGGATAAGCCAGATTTTACAACTACATCGTTACATTGCGTTCTGTAATACGTTTTTCAACCGTCTACTGGTCGTTATCTCAATCTACTTCGTGCTATTTTAAAAAAAATTTTTTTTTGCCTGCGGTTGACTCGCTTTATGTTGACACCTCACAAACTATTTGGTGACTATCTCTGTTTTCAGAGTTAAAACTTAATTACTAGCCCTTTTCAGAGCAATAACTTACTCAACAGCCCATTTCAGGACTAAAACTGCATGTCTTCGACAGGACTAAACACTATAGCACCATTCTGCCTCTGCTTTTCTTTACTTTACTTTCGCCTTCAAGGTATCCCTTATTAGGGCTAGTTAGTATGGTTGAATTTAAGATACAGGGAAAGTTCGGAAGCCATAGCGCGATTTCTATATAAAAGGAAATAACTCTAACAAAATAATTAAACAATGTCTCATTAGTCATTCGAGAATTGCCTCCCTTGTTAAAATTGAAAGTCAAACTCTCTTTAGTCGAATCTATTAGGATGGTCTCAACAAATTTGAATGAAGTGGGCTCGACTGTATTTGATCCGAAAGTAACAGTCTCTATAAGTGATTTAAAATTCGTTTTATCCAATTGCTAACCACACAGCCTAATGTCCATCTCTCAAAGAGTCTCAGTTTTTGTTTGTGCATTGTTTGCTTTTTTATCTGAATGTTGCCAGATAACAAGCGCTTCATGTTTTTTTCCTTTTTATAGAATGATCTTACTCTTAAAACTAATGACTCTTCGAATAATTGAATCAAAGTCCAGTCGAGTCCACTCAAACTGAACTCTGATTAAATGAATTTGTGATAAATCAAATAAAAACAAAACAATAGATTTTTTTCCTCTTTGTGCCTATTAAATGCCTCTCGCATAACTAGGAGTCATCCCACGAGTTTCCTTTAAATCGAACCGGTCAGTGCCACCATAAAGGTAAAAATCAACTATTGTCATCTCCACGTGGTTTCCACCAACGCAGATGCCAGTACTTTGAAAACAAAGGAGACAGCGCCGCAGATGGGGCGAAAGGGGTTAGACAAAGTATGCCCCATGAGCTGCTTAAGTATGTTCAGCAGGAGTGGAGGAGGGGGGGGGGGGGGGAGTAAACATCGTCCCAGGGCCAGCGCTGCCGAGCAATCGCTCGATAATCAAGCAGAGCCTATAGTACAGTTATACGGATAAATGCACTACATATGTCACATGTATTATGAAATGTGTAGGTTACGCTGTAATAGAGCGCTGTGCCTGTGTTATGGTGTTAGTTCTCGCACTGTGACGGGATTGGCCAGATTCTACATCGTGCTAGTTTTTTTTTTCGTTTGCAGTTGACTTGCTTATATAGACACCCTCACAGACTATGTGATGGTTTCTTTTTACTGTTTTCAGAGTTAAAACTTTATTAATAGCCCTTTTTAGGAGTAAAACTTACTCAACTGCCCTTTTTAGGACTAAAGACATACATGCTGTCGTAGTTGTGGGCAAACTGTGTAATTCCGAGGTCAATTTTTTTTTTCGCTCAAATTGTAGTGTAGCTTGCATTAAATATTGTCTGTTATATTTCTTGGAAAGATTCATGAGAATTGCATGAATTTGCCCTGTGATCCAACCACAACTTGACCCCTATTGTGGTTGGATCGCATGTATGTCTGTCATTTCTTTCCTTTTTAATATGTTTCATTATTTTTATTGCTGTTTATTTCATTAGTGCTTTATATATCAGAGTCAATGTACACCATTATCAGGAAAATTTTCTCTTCCATTTTTGTCTTTTGGGTCTTCTCCACCATTTTCTTTCATGAAATCCACACATTGCACTTGTAAATCGCTATTATCAGTTCCTCTCACATTTTGTCTTTTTTTTTCAGGATTTCCTATGTTTCCTCATCAATAGTTTTAATTTTTTGTCATCATTTTCCTAAACTGCTTTCTTTACATTTCCTTTGCATTGTTTGCATCTTACCGTTCTGTTTGCTAGTATTTTCAGGATATTTTGTTGTGTGTTTTTTTTGTTGTTGTTGTTCTTTTTCACCATGACTCTCTTATCTCTAGGGTTATTTTATTTTCTATCTCGAAACTATCCCTCTCTCTCTTCCCTCCCCTCCCCCATGTCCATTCACCTGTTTTTTTTGTTGTTGTTTTGTTTTTCAACCCGAACATCATTTATTTTTTATAAATCTCTTTGGAATATCCTCACAAAATATTGTTTTCCCTGTTTATTTGCTCCTCTCTCTCTCTGTCTCTCGTGCACTCTCTCTCTCTCTCTCTCTCACTCTCTCGCTCTTTTATAGTTTACTTTTCATTTGTCTTTGCAACACTGGCATAAAAGATAGGAACATCTCTAACAAAAAATGAAGAAAACTGAAGCGGAAAGGGACGGTTCTACATGTAAGCCCCTCTTACAATGCCTTGTTAATGTAAGTTATTCTGTCTTTCCATCCCAACAGTTCATTATTATAACAGAAAATGAATTTTCTTTGATATAACTTGGAGAAGTATTTTTACTAAAGTAATACAGGTAAATACATGTATGGTGAAATATCAGCAAGAATTTACTGGCCTCAGTTTAAGCTTGAAAATTTGGCGGCACGAAGAGAAAGACGTGTCTATGTAACAGATCGATCTAATTATCGGGAATTCATGCAAAGGTTTTTTTGATGAGGTCACTCCCGCTATTAATATCATCGGGCTTTCCCAATGCCTGAAAATAACCCTGCCCTCTGCACGGCTACCGAATGTCGTGGCTGTTCTCGATACATACACAACACACACTACATAAGTAATCGGTACGGAGCCACTCCATGAGATAGTACATGTATGTAGCCTACTTTTCAAAAGGTATATTACATGTATTTTAGACTTCTAAAGCGTTAAAGCAGTTTGACTGGCACAAAAGTGGCATGAGGCGGGAGTCAAATTTCATGTAATGTACTAGATCTAGACAACTAAATCAAATGAGGTCCATTTCTTGTACATGTATTGGTAAATTATCACTATCGCTACACATACATTATGATACATGTATATCGGTCAGTCAGAGTGGACCAACTGCACTCTTATTTATTTTATTTTCCTCAAGAGGCTTAAAGTTTATCAGTTTTCATGTAATATAGCCTAGGCAGTTAGTACAGGTAGCACCTACCTAGTCTTTGTCTTTGTGAGATCGTCTTGGTTGCAGTACAGGTACATTATGTAGTTATTGTGACGGTGACATGACTGTAGGAATTAGAAGTAGAAGAGTGTTACATGTATATTTTTTATTTTCATAAAAAAAATAAGGTATACAGAATAGCAGTACGAGTTGTACCGGGTATTGTAAGTACATGTACATGTAATCTGTATATAAAGTAGATGTTCTTTTCACGAGGGAAAGCGGCCTGCGCTAAATGCTATACAGTACTATAAATAATTAGTGTATGTATGCCATGCCAACCTGGAAATGTGACCCGCTCGTCCTGTTTAGTGTATTGATGCAAAGGGAATTTTTGTGAGATACAAACAGGAGAGAGAGAAAAAAGTATGTGTGTGTTGGGGGGAGGGGGGGGGGGGGTAGAACCTAGAACTGACTCAAAAGTTCTGCTAATGAAAAAGAAGAGACCAGTGGGGACGGGAGGGAGGGGAGGCTCTTTGTGGGGAAAAGAAGAGAAGGGGGAGGGCAAATTGGGGG
>JBCEWB010138752.1:0-10998 GCA_039654565.1 Peronia peronii | reverse complement strand
ATACATGCATACATGCATACATGCATACATGCATACATGCATACATGCATACATGCATACATGCATACATGCATACACACAGACACACAGACACACAGACACATACATAGATACATAGAGAGATACATAGAGAGATACATTGATAGGCAGACAGACAAACGGTCGGACGGACAGATGGAGGGATGGATGGATGGAGTTACTTTCACCCTCAGATAAGGGCATTTTAGGTTACATTCAAAGGAGCAAATTTATATAATCGTCGGGTAAGCTATTAACCCTCCAAACAAAATAATTTGAGAGATTTTTAACTTTTTATTTATCAGAGATATTGTTTCTATCGGCGAGGACGTTGAAAAAAAAATAATGTAACTCATTTCTATCGCTGACAAGTAGCCATTGAGTAACTACTTAAGAGATAGGCGATAAATGTTATTGAAGAAAAATACAGGTGGGAAATAAATGATGCTGATAGTTTCCATGATCCGCCTGATCATTCTTGTCTTGCCCAGTTACTAGAACCCACAGAGAAGGTGACAGGCTGGAAATTTGACTAGGCTACATGAAGTACCAGAGCTTTGAGTCCCAAACATCAACAATAAAACCTTAGCTAGAGCTAGGATAGAATAATAGACGAGATAATTGTATTCAACCCTCTGTGTACGACCCTAAGCATAAATCAATCGATTGTTATATCTAGATCTGCAGCTGGCCTTTGTATGAGTGAATGTAAATCTGAGTTGTCTGAAGCAATGAATATCTGAGTGAGTGTATGTGTATATTTCAGTAAATGTACTTGTATGTTGAGTAATATATATATATTTGAGTAAGTGTATGTGTATGGCTGATTTTTTTTTCTTAAGCCTTTCAATCCTAAGAAAGTGGGATTATCTCGGCTTTAAGAAGTTGCCTTTTTTTGCTGAGAATTTTTGTGGGTAGAAATTTGGAATTTGGAAATTTTGCCCGGACAGTAGCGGCACGCAGCCTACTCTTTCATCGATTTTGAACTGCTAAGGTTCTTTAACGTGTATAACGTACACACGGGACTTCTGAAATATATTTGCCCTTATCCGAGAAGGCTAGACGTCGGGCTTCCCTACCCACAGGAAGCCAGGCCCGGGGACCGTTGAGTCATTGAAAAAATGCGGGTTTTCGATCTTCGTGTCCTTCCATCACCCAATGCTGGGTCCTGGGGTCGATCCCGCCGGTTTGTTTTCTCCACAAGCAGTCGCCAAAACAAAGTGCCATTTTTCCCCCCCCCCCCCCCCCCGACTGATTATGTTTACTTTTAAGCTTATATATCTTTATGAATGAGTATGTGTGTGTGTTTGTGTCAGTGCATGTGAATGTCTGAAAAAATGTATATTTATATCTGAGAAAGTGAATATGTATGTCTGCGTAAATATATGTCTATGTCTGATTAAGTATGAATATATTTCAGTAAATGTATGTGTATGTCTGAGTACGTATATTAATAAATGTGAATGTCTCAGAAAGTGTATGTGTATATTTGAATAAATGTATGTGTATATCTGAATACGTGTCTGTATATGTATGAATAGTGTATGTATATTTGAGTTCATATATGTGTATGCCCAAGTAACTGTTTATATATCTTTCAGTAAGTGTATGTGTATTCCAAGTAAGTGTATATGCTTGTCTGAGTAAATCTATGTATATGTCTGAATAAGTGCATGTGTATATCAGCAGTACGTGTATGTTTGAATATGTTTAGGTGTATGTCTAAGTGTATATGTGTATTTGAGTTAATATACGTAGATCTCCGAGTTGGTGTATTTATGAATAAGTGTATACGTTTTTCCGAGTAATTGTATGTGTATATCTGAATTAGTGTATATGTACCGGTATGTCTGAGTAAGTGAATAACAAAATACGTTTTTATGAGTAAGTGAATACGTGTGTCTGAGTAAGTGTCATTGTATATTTGAGTAAATGTATGTATATGTCTGAGTAAGTATATGTGTATGCCTCAGCAAGTATATGTGTAGGCATGACTGTATGTGTTTGTCTGAAAAAGTGTCTGTGAATGTCTGCCTAAATTTGTATGTAGGCCTATGTCGGAGTAAATGTTTGTTTATGTCTGAGTAAGTGTATGCGTCTATTTATAAATTATGACATATATATGGCTACATATGGTATGGCAGGCTGCTGCGATAGTGTTACACAAAGCAAAATGCATTTGAAAGAGCGTCCGAAATATACCAAACAGAGATCGATGGCTTCCTTACATTACAGAGATAGGATACATAGAAAAGGTACTTCACATTAACATATGCAAGTAGAAAAAGGAAGATCATCACTTTCACTGGTAGAGCATGGTGCGGTGCTAAAAAGTAGGCAATAACCTCTCGAAATATTTCAATTTTTGAGTTAGATGTGTTAGTGAAGGAACATTTGAAAGGGCTAAAATAATGAAAAAACAAATTTATGTCATACCTGGTTATATGAGTTGTCCTGTGTATACAATTATATGATGATATGATGGATTGTAATAAGTTGGTGGTGTTACTTTTTCTGTCCGATCGGTCTTTTCAGACTATCCCCCCCCCCCCCAATCCCCATCCTTTTTTTTTTTATTAGATGTATCCAAATAACCTAAGTATGTACCTCACAGACTTTTTTCTTATTTGCTGACATTTGGAATTTTTATTTTCATCTTCAAAAAAAAAAAAAAAAAAAAAGAAACTCAGAAAACAAAAACAAACAAACAAACAACAAAACAGCAACAGCAGCAGGAGCAACAACAACAACAACAACAACAACAACAACAACAAAGAACAGCCTCTAATATTTAGACAAGGCCAATATTTCCACTATTTTGATAAAAATTATCATAATATGCCGTAACAATCTGGGATTTATTGTCTGAGCCCATCAAAATTTTCTTTTATGTGTCATTTGAAAAACTTCAGTTGATCTACTTTGTGGAATCGTTATATTTAGGTAAATAACTTTCAAATCATTTCTAGATACTTGCCAAGGATGACCGACTGTGACCACCTCGGATGGAGGATTCAGAGAGTGAATACAGGATATTCTTTCAAGTTTACGGGTTTTATTCAAGGTTTGCCATCTGTTATGGCGTTTATCAAGCATGAGCATTTTACATGATGATTATGCCACATTTTCCCTGTTTTCCCCGCCTCCCCAACACACATAAACATATTATGCACAGGTAAATAAACACAAAAGCATGGTGCACACTTAACTTTGCATTATCATCACTCTTCAACACCATACTTGGTGCATCCCACCGGCTGCTTACCGCTTCTTTCTCTTCCAATCTCTCTCTGTTTCATTCTCTCTCTCTCTCACTCACTCATTCTCTCTCTCTCTCTCTCTCTGTTTTTCTTAAGCCTTTCAATCCTAGGAAAATAGGATTATCTCGGTTCTAAGTGCCTGCCTGTTTTTGCTAAGAATTTTTAAGGGTAGCACTCCGCCTACTCTTCATCTATTTTTAACTATCAAGGGTTCTTTAACGTGTGCAACGTACACACGGGACCTCCGAAATATATCCGCCCTTATTCGAGAAGGCTAGACGTCGGGCTTTCTTACCCAGAGGTAGTCATGGGACCGTTGAGTCAGTGAAAAAATACTGGTTTTCGATCTTGCGTTCTTCCATCTCCCAATGGGAGGACCCGCGAGTCGATCCCGGTCATAACCTCACCGACGTGAGTTGTTTTCACCATGAAGAGACATAGCCACTACATAGCCACGACGACCCCCATTCTCTCTTTCTCTCCCCCTACTCCCTTTTGAGTGATTTTGTAATTTCATTAGACAACTATCTCCCATTCCCAATTTTGGTTTGCTCATTACCGATGAAATGACGTCTTAAATTTTGACGGATCAAAAGCAAGTGTAATACAATAATTCGTAGTGCAATCTGACACTGTTTAAAGACCACATTAGATTTTCAATTTGGATGTAAATTTTCAGGATTTGTTAGCGTAGGTTCTCGCATATAACATGTTTCAATTTTCGGCTTGCTCGCATTAGATACAGATGGCAGATACATGACTATCTTTTAGAATGACTAATGTTCAGCCCATTGCAATCTTTATTATTATTTTTTTTAAGCACACACACACATACACTCACAGGAGAGGGGCAGAGAGAGAGAGAGAGAGAGAGAGAGAGAGAGAGAGAGAGAGAGAGAGAGAAAGAGACAGAAAGAGACAGAAAGGGAGGAAAATTGGCGAAACCATAATTTTCTTCATTATATTATGCGGATCTGAGATCTTTGTCAATCTCCGAATTGGTAATTTTCGTTAAAAAAACAAGAAGAAAAGGAAAGGAAAAAGTCAACAGAGAGAGAAAGAGAAAGAGTGATTTGGCGAGATCTCAGTTTTCTGTCTCGCCTTGTAAAGCATGCCACGTTCTCCCAGCAGTCACAAGACTTGTCTCAAGCTGACACATCTTCACAAGTTGAGCATTTTGTTTTCACCACGAATATGAGATTTTGATTTCATGTAGTCCCGCACCTTTACAAACTCATGTGTGAGTTAAATGTTATCTTGAATAGTTTACGTGGCGAATACACTATTAAATATTCGACATTGTGCTTCTTTTTCCTTTTCTTTTTTCTGAAATCATTCATTTTCTAAAAGATAAATAAACACTTAGCAAACAGATACAACTTTCATCATGATCACCGATTATCTTCGAAAAGATGCAAATGTATAAATTTGTTACCAAGCTGAGTACATAAATAAATCTCACTCCGGTAAAATACAACAATTAAATGTCTTTAAATTGTTCAGAAGCAATTTAATTTTTGAAATGAAATGAATATTATGTATATAATATTACGTACGTAGGTTGTCAAATACGTACACGTAAGCCTGTCACTGTCCTTGCCACACTTGTGATAGCCACCCGAGGAGGCTGAAAGGCAGAGGATGCCTGAACATGAAATGAAAGCAAATAAACTAAAACTTCAAATAACAAAAATTATGAGCCATTATGACGACCCAAAGTCCTTCGCCACCTCCTCCCATTTTTATAGTGTCCAAAGTTATATATGTATGTACGCAAGCATTTACATCTACCACATCTAACACCAAAAGTAAATGGTATCTTGTTTGTTAATGTTAAACTATGTATAGGTCCATCTTGTTCTCTTCCTTTGTACACGTTTTTACAGGAGCGCATTTGTTTTCTACTCACATATTTACATCTCAAATAAGCCGATTTCTTGTATTTCTTCTTGATCTCTTTTGTCTTAAATCATCCGCTTTCGACTGATTCACTGATTACCATCAGGCCTAATGTATGGTAAATTTCAGAAGGCCTTCCTTTAGTCTCCTTTTCGCATTAACTTATTAGTATTACCATTTATTTATTTATTTATTTTCCCGTAATTTAATCAAAAACACTACTTTTATTATTCAAAGGGCATGTAGGTTGAATAGGCTCTAAAGGTTTTAAGTCTGTTACTCATAACGAAGAGTTTTACCTCTAAATTTCTTACCCACCCGTGTTTTTAGTGTTTTTTTTTCTTTTGTTTGTTTGTTTGTTTTGCTATACGCGCTTATTTCCATAGTGCAGTCGGGTCCCTAACTCTGAGCGCCGACGCTCGGTAAATTGGATCAGAGGCACTGCCTTCGCGCCGGGTCTTGTATATTGTTATGTTTATGCTCCCTTCTCACAAAATTATCTCTCTTCACACAGACTTCTCCTCTTCTCTCTTTTTCTAATCATTGCTAAGTCATACTGGTTATGGTGCAAATAGCATACTTGAGTTGAACGACGGATTCATTGTGTCAGTCTGCTTGTCACACTGTTGATAAGTCGGACCCTGAAATCATAACGCTAGAAAAGAAAAACTTAAAACACCCGTTAAATATTGTAATCGATGTGTAGCACTGAATGATCGGTAGTGAACATTCAAATCATGCACAGGGGGTTATTGAGAGTCACACTGTCAACAGCGTTAGGGGATTATTGAGAATCACATTGTCAACAGCGTTAAGGGGTTATTGAGAGTCACACTGTCAACAGCATTAGGTGGTAACTGAGAGGGAATCGTATTGAGAGTTACATATTATGAGCATAAATTATTGAGAGTCATATTTTCCTCGTAACCTAGGAGTATGATTTATTGATAATCACATCCTGTCACTCTTACTAACCCTATGATATTTATTGAATCACATTCTTCTGATAATCCTATACAGTAGCCATATTTTCATCCCAACCCTAAGTCTTACCCTAACCCTATCCCAAACCCTAACGTAGATCTAGATTTAGATCTAGATACTAGATCTACATTCTTGGGTCTAGTATTCTAATTCTAGATCTAATCTAGATATCAGATCATGGAGAGAATGGCTGAATGTGAGTGAGCGAGTGAATGTAAGAGAGTATAAAAAGACGATTTTGCATAGATCAATGGCAAGAGCATCAGCAGACATGCAGAGGAACCACTAGTTGGTCAATGGATGGCAGCACCTGACAAGTTAGATGTCACTGCGGCTCAATCTTCCTATCTACCAGGCCTGTTTCACATTTGTGTACCGCTTGGTAACAAGATTTGGAGATCCAGAGAGACTACTCGGTGGGAGTACGACACTGATAGCCTTACTTACTGTGCGCGGCGTGGTATGATAGAATATGATATTGACAAGAAAAGCACCTCCTCAGATGAACCTGTGACGACGGAAAAAGCGCGAAGGATTGCAGGCTTGAGGAGCTGGAAGCTGCTACCGTGATATCTGCAATAGACGGCTCACTTTGGTGGTCGCTGGCTTGCTGAAGCTGGGCAACAGCAGCTAGAGGCAGCTATGTGGTTGTCCGTCCAATCCTTTTTAGGGATAGCACTGCCCGCCCTCGAAAAGGAAGCCCCTAGAAAAAATGGTGTAAAGAAAGCTTTCCAGATATTTACCTGGCTGGCCTACCGCAGTCAGCGGGTCTTCATCATGCGGTCGAAAATACAAGAAAAGGAAAATGATAATTGCTACCTGGAATGTGAGAACAATGCTTGATAAAGACACAAGACCAGAAAGAAGAACAGCACTTATTGCCAATGAACTTGAAAAAATGTAGCATTGACATTGCTGCACTCCAAGAAACAAGAATAGAAGGAGAAGGACATCTTCAAGAGAAGAACTATACATTCTTCTGGCGAGGGAAGAAGAGGGGGAGGAGAGATGCAGGGTTGCTTTTGCCATCAAGAATAACATTGCGAGCAGTTTGCCCAAGCTACCCTCGGGAGCGTCAGAGAGAATAATGAGCCTGCGAATCCCCATGGGCAAAGAAAGACACGCATCTCTTATATGTGTCTATGCCCCAACCATGACTCACTCAGATGAAGAGAAAGAACAGTTTTACCAGGAGCTGTTCAAAGTTGCGGACAAAGTGCCTACTGAAGACAAACTTTTCATCCTGGGAGACCTCAGTGCTAAAGTAGGGAATGACTTCACAATTTATGAAGATATTATTGGAAAGTTTGGCAAGGGTAAGAAGTTCTGCTAAATTTCTGTGCTGCACACCAACTCAGCATTACCAGTACGTTCTTCTTTCAACCAGACAAGAATTACTACACATAGATGCATCCCCGCTCAAAACATTTCCATTTACTGGACTATGCGAGGAGCGGAATGCTCAACTGACCATTATATGGTTGGAACACAGCTGAAAATGAGGCTGCAGATAAAGAAGAGGAAAGTACCAAGCCAAGTCCCGAAGAAGCTTGACATCAGGAAGCTCGAAAGACAGGAGCAGCAGAGAATCTTGGCATCAGAAATAACCAAGATTTTAGAAAAGGAAGGAAAAACAGCACTGTCAACAGACATCAGTGAACACTGGAAAGATCTGAAAGAGACTGTCTACTCAACAGCAAAGCAAGTACTCGGACATCCTAAAAGGAAATCACCTGACTGGGTTCAAGAAAATGAGAAAGAAATTCAGCAACTTCTGAAAGAGAAAGACATGGTTCATAAAATTCATCTAAAAGAAAACTCAGAGAGATACAATGCAAAATTCAAGCTAAAGTACAGACAAAGATAAGATCATTGAAGGATGCCTGGTGGAATAAGAAAGCAGAAGAAATGCAAGAAATGGCGGACAAAAACAACACTCATGGTCTGTTTTCGGAACTGAAATCTCTATAGGGACCAAGAACAAATACTTTAGCTCCAGTTAAAACAGCAGATGGAATTAAATATGTACAGATATGAAAGAAATCACAGAAAGATGGAGGGAACACTTTCACAACCTACTGAACCCGGAGGGATCTGCTGACTTTGATGCTTGCAAGCAGCTTGTCAAAAGACCATTTAGAGAAGACTTATGCAAACCAATCACCATGGCTGAAGTGGAGGAAACACTGAAAGGCACACGAAGTGGCAAAGCGCCTGGCCAGGTTGGCATTCCATCAGATGTTCTGAAGCATACTGGTCCACAACTAAAGACAGAGCTGCTCATCTGTACAATGTCTGCTGGGAAACTTCAACCCTACCACAAGATTTTAAAGATGCTCTGATTATTACCATCTACAAAAAGAAAGAAGAAAGAAGTGGTATTTCTCTTTTGTCCACCGCTGGAAAGATCCTTGCCAAGATCATCTTGAATCGACTGAAACGCCCCTCAGAGGAAGTTCTGCCCGAGAGCCGATGTGGATTCAGAGCTGGCAGATCAATAACAGATATGATATTGTCTTTAAGACAACTTCAGGAAAAAGCAACTGAACAGCAGCAGCCACTTACATAGTCTTTGTAGACTTTTCAAAGGCTTTTGATACAGTGGACAGAAAGACATTATGGAAAGTATTAGAAATCTATGGCTGTCCACAGAAAATGATTAACATCGTTCAGCTCTTCCATGAAGGTATGACAGGAAAGGTATCAATCGGTGGAGACATCATGTGTGCTTGCACCAACCCTCTTTACCTAGCAGCAGTCTTGGAGACAATGTCTACCAGTTTGAAAGAAGGTGTCTACATCAGAACCCGAACAGACGAAAAACTTTTCAACCTCACAAGACTCGGAGCATCAACAAAGACAATGGAACTCTGTATATGAGAACTCCTATATGCAGATGATTCAGCCTTGGTAGCCAATGATCCTGAGGAAATGCAGCAGATTGTGGACTGTTTTGCAAAAGCTGATACTCAAAATTAATGTCACAAAGACTGAACTCATGTACCAACCACCCCTTCAGAACCAACCGGAACATACTCAGCCCAACATATTGGTTAATGGAGAGATCAAAAACAACCAGTTGTTTTATTTACTTGGGCAGTGCGCTGACTAACACAAACTCATCCGATGCAGAAGTGGACAGAAAGATTCAAGCAGCAGTAAAGGGTTTTGGGGCTCTTGACAAGAGACTTTGGTCCAGACATGTCATTAAACTGACCACAAAGATAAAAGTTTACAAAGCAGCAGTTCTTCCAGCTCTTCTATGCGGAACTGAATGCATGACTCTATATCGCAGACATCTGCGGAAGCTCACCAGAACCGAACTTCGTCACTTGAGACAATTGCTCGAAATAAAATGGGAAGACAACGTGCCAGATGTAGAGGTTCTTAGAGGAGCAGACGCTGAAAGTGCAGAGGCGATCATAACAGACTGACAGCTCAGATGGGCAGGCCATGTGACTAGAATGTCAAACAACCGCCTACCAAAGAAAGTTTTCTATGGAAAACTTCGAGATGGAAACAGGAAAAGAAGTGGCCAGAAGCTCCGTTTCAAGGATGTGCTCAAGCGTCACATGAAAAACTGCAATGTAGACTAGACATTACCACCTAGGAGCGAGCTGTTAAGAACCGTACAGAGTGGCGCGCAACAATTAGAAGAACCACAGTGGAGAGAAAAAGGCAAGAATCATATGAAAAGAAGGATGCCACCAGACATTACCCTCCAGCTCAGACCGAATTTCAATGCGGATGTGGCAGATATTGCAGGACAAAAGCAGACCTCCTTTCACATCAACGTTCCTGTCAAATTTGACTTCATACCGCAGTCTTCATCGAAACCGATGGACACCCGATGAGATCTCTAGATAGATATCGAAGTCTAAGTCACTAAGTTACTGCCTTAAGCCTTAGCTCCTATTATCTTACTAGTTTTGAACTGGACTTGACGAATAGAACTCCATTCTCTTCTTGGTGCTTCTCCAAAGCTGTTTGAAAAGCCGAAAATGTTTCGAAAAGCGAACCGACAGCCAAGAATGGTCATTTTATCGCTGGCAACACAAACGACAGTCAGTGCCTTCTTTCTCGACTGTCGAGAGTGCGACTCTGAATAACCATTTCGAAAAAAAAAATGAACGCAAACTAAGATCAACTGGAGCGACTTTAACTCAAGTGTAGTCGACCATAGGTTCTGCCTGCCTTCGGGAATACATGCTGGAGATTCCGGTAATAGTGATGATATACCAAACATTCTGGAATTCATGGAATACATAACTGTTCAACTGCAGCAGGCTGGGTCATCCGCTGAATGACCATGGGTCAAACACAGTAGAATGGACATGTGCACTTTTTTAATACTATTGTCATATTCAGAAAAGGCATGACATTTTTTTGTCTTTTTTTGTCTTTTTTTCAAAATTCTTTGGGCAAAAACCATATTTCAGGAAACGCCCCCTTTCCCCCCCCCCCCCCTCTCTCCCACCGCTTCCCTTAGAAGGTTTTTTATGTTCAATTAATAGACAATGTAGAAGCATGTAAATCTAGATCGGGATTTAATTGATGAAATAACGCGATTTTCATACATTTGTGGGTTTAAATATGCATAGTAAATTTTGTCCTTCCTCACTTGCCTGGCGTTTGCCAAAAAACCACGGCCAAATCATGCCGGCCGTGTAAAAACGTGGAATGGAACAGATTGATCCGACCTTTCTTAATACTGTCTTCCCTAAAAATCAATTTTAAAGGGATAATGGCGGAACCTTGGAAGAGGAAATGTCTTAATATAATCTTTTTGTTGTTATCACTGTTGTTGTTTTCAAATGTTTGTATAAATGTATATATA
>JBCEWB010138741.1:0-10998 GCA_039654565.1 Peronia peronii | reverse complement strand
ATACATTTCCCTCACATTTATAGTGTTAAAAGAATGCTCAACTAAAAAATGTGGATTTTGGCTTTCACTGCTGACCTTGGCCTTAAGGATAGGTAATACAATGTGGTGTTCAAAGAAAGAAAGAAAGAAAGAAAAAAGAAGCAAATACCTTTGACATTGTTTGCCACTAGGCTCTCTGTTCCCTCCTTACTGCTTCCTGCACAAGCTGCTGGCACTGAGGAGGCTTCAGCTATTGCTGTACTTGCAGGGATGTTTGTGCTTGCATTCTCAGAGGTATTTGTGGCAGCTATGACAGCCGTTTCCGAGCTCAAAGTGCCAGGATCACCGTCCACAATTTCTTCGGTCTGTGATGTATCCATTGGAACTGACAATGGTGAGTCTGGCATTGCATCCATACTGGTTTCACGCCCACGGGGTCTAATCACAAATGGTTGCTCCTTCCGGCAGATATTCACTTCATGCTGTGGAAAGGCAACAAAAACATTCCTTATTTAAATAATTTATTTCAAGGACGGTTTCATAAATAATCTACTTCATCATAAATTCTGTTTTAATTAAGTAATACCCTCTTAAAAGTATCTTTTTACACATTATTCATATTACTACTGGACATATAGTAGTCATAATTTGAGAAACTTATACTCATTCTGTACAGCTGAAAAACAGGAAAAAGTTTCTTGTGTGATAGTGATTACAATTTTTTTTTTTTTTTGGGAAAAGACAGTAAACAGGACAGCTTACCTCTAATCTGTTGATAAAAGCTTGTAATCCTCCATGAGCTTGAAATGCAGCCATATCCATGTTAGTGATCAAGTCTATCACACGCACAGCCCTTGTCACAAACTGTTTACAAACAACAGAATAGGACAAATAATTACTTGTGAATTAAGTTTTCCATTTAAATTTTAGAATACTTCTTCATGAAGCAACATTAACTGTTAGTATCCAATCACGTTCTAACATTTTAACAACTTTTTTTTTGCTTTTTGGTCTATACTTTCAAAATAACATTCAGTTTTCTTCCCTGACTGAAAATACAATGCAAGGATGAAAAACTGAGTACTCACAGTTATATGTTCTTGTCCATCGCCATACCAGTTAATGACTTTGAGAAGTGACTCCATCATGCCGCAAGACACCAAAGCCTCCACTCCTAGGAATAAAATTTAAGTGATGTTAAGAAAAGCCAAACTCCAGACTATAGGAAACAAGAAAGATGTAAGGTGAAAAACTTCATATCTAATACAACAGAGTTGTTTTTAAAACTGGAAATATGTTACAAGTTACAAAAAAATACCGGACATCTCTGCCATCAACAGGGGCACTGAGTTATGTGGTTTTCTTCAGCAAATTAAATATCTCATAGACTGTCATGTAAAAGCAGGTAATTTGTGAGAGAAAAGTATGTATTAGGACTAAACAACTATTACAAAACATTTTTTTTGTGGGAACAATGGAGTTCAGCAGTAAAAGAGGGTTGTTCTAGCCATCACACTGCCATCCACTCACATTCTGATAAAGCTGTTTAGGTGAATTTGCCACAGAAGCATACTGCTGAAATGTTTTTTTGTGAGTGAAAACAATATAGACATCTTAATAGATTAAAATTTCAGGCATTTATAGGAGAAAATAAATTTAAAAAAAAAAAACAATACTATGGAGGTTTAAGAGATTGTATGAGTTTCTAGGGTGCCAGAAGTCCTACATACAAAAAATTTAGTATCTGTTTATGAATACACAAAAAATAGAGATGAAAAACAAAATACCATTTTCATAACTGGCTAGATGATACAAGAAGGAGAACAGTGATGTCGCATAGGTCTGTGGAAATGGCTTCAAATCAGGATCTGGAAATAAAATGGGGATGTGTCTTTAATTTCTTATCACTCAATACGTTTCCAAATTATCCTTCAGAAACAAATTTTATGCAAAGAAAATATTTTCAGTTACTTATCTGGATAACAATATGTACACTGAAATGCTTCGGTCAGGTGGAACGAGGACTTTCAAAATTTGAATTACTTCATGAATATAACTTCATTTGTTTCTGAGCTTCTTGGATACATAAGTAACAAGTATATTTCTTTAAAAAAAAAAAAAAAAAAAAAGACTCTTTATAACTCTTAAATCTCTCTTTCAATCACATAAAAACATAAGACCTGAGGTAAAAGTGGAATCGTTTGAACAACCAACAATACTGATGAGACTCAGTCATTACCTATCATATGCTGGATACATGTTCTGACCAACACTGGCAGAAAACCATGATATGAGGAGGCCCCTGTGGCATCGATAATACTGTTCAATCTGAAAATCGCAAACCCAATATCAATTCTATGGTAAGGTCAGTGTTTTCTTGTTTCTGATTCTGGCATAAACTTGCACAAGTTACCAAAAATATGAAATACTCATGAGCAGTTGAGGTGGGGTTATTGATCTACCGACATTTTTTTGAAACTCAAAACTACAAACAACAAAGTTTCAATTTTAAAACTCTTTATCTTGTACAGATGAAGAGTCGTGATTATGCCAATATCAAACATATAAAGCATCTCCCATGGCCGTCCAGTTCACGGATTTAAAAGCGAAGCTGCTTTTACTGTTAATTTGAAGAATTTTTCAGAACTAAAATTTTACATCATCACGGCAAAATTTTAAAAATTAGTTAAAACTACACTTTCATGTGAATGGCACTGATAAATTTGTAATAAAAAAAAATAAAAAAAATTGATCTATAAAAAATGAACTTAAAAATGAGAAGTACTAGAACAAACTGTACTATTACAATACGCAGAAATTATATTGGCTATGCAGATCATTCACACTTATCAAGATTTCAGCACATGCAGCTGACAACACAGACAGAAAATGCCTTACACTGTGCACAAATAGATTAAAACATTACATAAACAATTCAGGCATACTTTACAGACTGGCATACTTTCAGACTGACATACTTTATCAGTGACATTTACACCTGTAAGAAAAGTATAGCAAACCTGGGATTCCTTTCTATATGTATCACAGAGGTCAGAGTTCTCAGAGCAGCAGATTTTATATCCTGCAAGGAAAAAAAAAAAAAATTAAAAGTCAACTACAATTTCTGAAATTTCTTGATGCAAGGCAAAGCTAGTTAACTTGCAAGCAGCTGCCAAGAGTGTAGGGAAATTTAACAACTCCATTAATAATCTAATCTAGAAGAAAATACAACTGCTCTTTTAATGAAGAAAGGTACATCTGCATAAGAATATGTGCTAAGTCAGTATATTTGTTTCAGTCACTTATGCTCTTCATTCCTGCCAGAGTAAACTTAAGTATTCAATTCACATTCAACAGGAACCGTCGTTTTGTGGAAAGATACATCAACTGGCAACCTTTCAACATTATGTTAAATTGGCACCAAGTTTTTTGAAAAATTTCTCAGCTAGTCAAATGGGCAGCATGAAGCTAAGTCTATGCTGCCATTAACACATAAAACCATTTGTCACAAGCCATAAGCATGTGAGCCTATCAGCACATGTTCCATGATTCTTTCATAAACCTTTGTCATACCAAAAATATTAACATAAGCAAAATCATAGGCTGAATCACAATTTTTTCACTCTCAATTATGGTACTGAAAGAAAGGTTGACAAGCTCATTGATTCTATTTTATTCTGGCTTGGGAAATGCTACATTTCATGAATCCTTTGCACATGAATTCCTGAGAAATAAATCTGATGAAAATATCATGGTTTATCATAGTTTATGTGACAGGAAAATGGCTTCAGAATTTTTGTGGAAGGGTACCAAAAAAAAAAAAAAGAAAAAAAAGAAGCTAATCAAACTCATTAACAACAAGTATGGTAGCCTGAAATTTTGAAACACTTATAAAATTATTTCTTTAAAAAAAATCGTCAAAATATGGACAAGAAAGGTAGGCAAAATCACTTACGACAAGTTCAGTGTCTTTGATTTCCACAATGTCTACAAGCTCCTCAATTAGTCCGGGGTAAAGAATGACATTCATGTTCTCCTGTATTGCACTAGAGTAAACTGAAAAAAAAAAAAAAAAAAAAAGATTTAAGACATTGTATGGTAGCTAATCATTTCTTCTTTTCACTCATGACATATTAATCGAGCTCAAGCAGTTATATGACACTGAGCTCCTCAGTTTCAGAAATGAATAAAATCTTTTTGTCTCTTTCTTAGTTTTCATAATTCAAAACAAATTCATTCTTGAACATAACATTTTTATCTCATTCAATTGCCCAATACATGATTTGTGGACTATAGAAGTATAGACAAACATTCAGAATATTTTTTTGCAGACCATTTTCAAACAATTTTTTTCTTTAGATAAAAATAATTTTCATTTATTTATAATCTGATTTCCATGTTTGTACATATAAGTATTTTTATTTTGTCAAAACAACATTAAAACCAATTTCCATTCAAGTTGTAATGTTATTTCACCTTGCTCTGATAATGAATGCCCTCATGGCATACTCATAATTTAATGGGGAAATAAAACTAACTGGGAAGGTCAAATGGCAAAGTTGTGTTATTTTCTAAAATGAGTTCTTAAAATAAGTACTTCTGTTTTACCCTTTTTCTTCCAAACTTCTACAGATAATCTGATTTCTAGGATAAGAAACTGCAATTTTAACTTTAATTTCTTTCTGGTATTTCATTTTTGGAGATGCTTGAAATATGAAAGACTATCCTAAATTATTGGACAAGAGATAAGAAACAATAACAAGTGCATTGTGCGCTAGGTAGTAATGCCACAGATGACAAAAAGTCATGTCATACAGCTTCTAAGCCAAAGGATTCAACCAATTCTGTAGAACTGTAAACTACAGTCATATAACTCATACATATTAAGTTTCGTACTAACAATCCCATACTTCGTAAATAACAAATTTCCATTCACAGTTGTGAAATGATCTCAATGAATGATTTCACTTTCAGTCAAATAGGGATGATGAAGAAACTGATCAAGGGTTGAAAGCAACTCACCGAGAATGGAGATGGCCTGCAGTCTCGCCTGCACACAGTGTACCCTGGCCTCATAGTTTGAAAACAAGCATGCCAGTCTGATGTGAGTGAACAGCAAAACCTAGAGTGGAGGACAACAAAATATGAAAAAATAAGGGGGAAAAAAAAAAAAAAAAAAATTGGGAAAATTTTCCTTTGCACAGATCATTTTATCTCTGCAATAGTGTATCCAATAGCTTCTAAGCTATTTTGACCAAAAGCCAGAAAACAAAGGAAACATACCTGCTTTTCTTCTGGCACATCGTATACTTCTAGGATATCTTCCATGATTTGTGATGGCATTCGTCCAGTCTTATCCACATTTTCCATATGGATACTCTGAATTACTGTTGTGGTTCCCTAAGTATGAAAAGGCAAATAACTATGCTGTACTTTTTGTCTGTAGCTTCCATTGCAAAAAACAGAGAGATATCAGAGTTGATAAAAGTCAATTGTAATCAGGTTTATGTTACATTAGATAGATTAATCCCCTTAACAATCCACAGCTATCTTTATACTCCATATCAAAACTAATCCAAGAGAAATTCAGACATACAGAGATCACTATTCAGGCTATATGTAAACTATCACTAACCACTTAATCTAAATGAAAACTCCTACTTTCTGAAACATTTTATGATGCATTTTTATTTCGTAACAATTTCTAAATGCTGCAAACTTACTATGAATATATACACTGCCTGTCCATACAATTCCATATGATATTTTTTTATGCAAATAGCAACAAAAAAAACCAAAAAAAAACTGCTGTTCACCCTAAAAAATCACACAAGATGTACATTATTCATTTGCTTCTCTCAATCTTTTTCATTTTCTCTCTTTATTCCCCACAGCATAAACCAACAGGAAATGCTTACAGGATGTAGCTTTTTGTTCATTTTATCGTCTTTGCTTTCAGTGTAAAATTCAAAATGTAATGTAGTGGCACTTGCTGGAAAGCTCTGTGGAAAAAAGAAGAAGCAAACCATTAGCAATACAGTTCTATAAGTGCGATTTTGGAATGAAAAGTCATCATCTGCAGCGTAAAAAAAAAAAAAGAGAGAGACACGCACACATAAAGACTGAGGGAGAGAGAGAAAGGAGGACACGGAGAGCGAGAAAGGAGGAGACAGAGAGAGAGTGAGAGAGAGAAAAATTCCCTGAGGTGATTTGGTTAAATGAGGATATGGAGTGGAATAGTCTCTGAAAGCTGGCAACTAATTGTATGAACTGTAATGACAAAAGCACAACCTTAAAATAAGAGATGTGTCCCTGTGCACAGGTAACTTCAATGGTAAAAGAAGAATGTAAAGAGCACTTCTTCATGACAAGGAAGATAAACACCTGTGACAAAGAGGTACAGTACTGTCGCACGCCAATGACTCAAGCACACCCCATGAACAGCCGGTAAGGTTGTTTGGATGATGGATGCAAGCATGGCTTGTCAGAGCAGACTCTGCCTTGCTTTCATCACTTACACTTCCGGAGTGTGGATCTAAGGTAACGTGCTATAAACATTTACAACTATCACATTTATAGTATGGCAGCCTTATAACTGTAGTGTGTTTTTAAATAAACCAAGCATAATAAAAGAAAAGACACCATGAAGATGAAACGACAATAAACCAGCATAAGAAACTACAACATGCATCAAAAACTTACCCCTTGTGGCAGATCTTGGCAGCATTCTGCTAATCCAAAGCCATTCTCTTTACCTCCCCAGCTCTGGAAATAAAATTTTGGCAACTCTCAGAATAATGACACATACATCAAAGAATATAAGTTACTCTCACTTCACAGCTTTTCCTTTAATTCTACTCAGATCTAAAATCTTCTCCGCTTTCCCCATTCCATTCCTTTCTTTTCCAAATAATCTACTTCAATGAAGATATTTTAGCTATTGAATATCAGTTTAAATTTCAATGACATGAATTACTGAAGTACTGTTGTGCTCAACACAGCTTTTGGCACATAGATGTCCCTATCCATATTTACTTTCATGATTCAAAGATCTGAATACATTACTAGAAAATTTCCACAGACACTTCCAAAGCTGTTCTAAATTTTGGAAATTGGGTACTACATAAGACTATTTTTTTTTCTTCTTTCATTTTCTTACTTCGCCTCTGTATTCTGATAAGGAAGAGTAATACTTACTTCTGCTAGATGAATAAGTCTCTGTGTAAGTCCTTGTTTCTTTTCTACATTCATGCGAGATATGAAGTTGGAGCGTTTGCTAGATGAAAGAAACAAAAATAAAATTATGACTTTAAAGAACAACAGAGAAACAGGGGGAAAAGAGAAAAGAAAAAACATCTGGACATGCTAAAAACAGTCTAGATAATGTCCTATTTCTCGAATTCTGCATTCAGTGTAATATAATAAAACACGACATGGAAAAAAATTTCTACGTCTTTAAAGTGGGGTGAAGTGTGGGGCATTCATTTAAATGTACACACAATTTTAGTCTGCCTCAACTACAGGAAGATTCTCTGAAGTTAAAATTCTTGACTAATACAATGGACTTGTTCGGAATCTCGAAATGGCCACGTGATCAGGGAATTTGCTCATTTCCTTTTCATGAAGCTCCTCGCTGAAGTACCAACACAGATACTGATGACGTCATTTCCGGGCATTTTTAATAACCCATTAGAGAAAGCAACAAGGAAATTGCGGTTTCCCGACATTTTTTGCCTTATTGCTCCAAACAAAAGTGGAGCGTTTCCAACAATGGGCAGTAGTACAAGAAGTAGGATCTATAAAATTGCCGTGGAGCAGGGGGGGGGGTCTGAGAAATTCACAATTATGGCACACTGGACCATTTTATGTTGGTCTACAATGGGTAAAGCCAACCTCACGCATTGAAACCGGAATTCCCTGATCACGTGACTAAACTAGGAGATTCAGAACGAGTCCATTCCTATTACAATATTTCCTATAAACAATCGGGAAATGGCTCTACAATAAAAATGTCATTATGGTATTTCCTACATTTGTGGGACTAATTTAGTGATGACAAATTTCTTGAACAGAGAATCTCCATTCCCAAAATAACAAGGCTTATATGCTTTTCCTGGCTAACCCTAAATGAAATGTGAAAATTCACCAACCTGAAGACATAGAGCAAGTTCAGCACATACAGCACTGTGCTCATGTCACAAGATGTCAGCAGAGTTGTCAAGTGGTCCATAGAGTTGTAAAGATGTCTGGAGAAGCTGTGCTCAATGAGCAGAGCTGTGAATCGGAGGATTTCCAAGAGCAGTCGTTTGAGCTGAAAAATTATCATTTAAACATTATAAAATTACATGCGAAGTAAACACATCCCCACAAATAACAACAAAAATCTTTATCATTTATGAAAGCCAATAAATCAAACACAATTTATTAATAAATACTTAATATCCCTTTCATTCAATGCCTCAGCCCAATTTCTTAAGAATCAACAGCATTTTCCAATAGTCTCCACCATCACCATGATATCAGAGTGTATTTCGGAAGGCATTTCAGAAGAGAGGAAACCACAATTTCAAAATAAATTTGACAGCGACTGCATATCAAAATATGCCATAACTAAATTTCTACCCCAACCAAGTTTTATAGAAAACTTGAAAACTTTGGGAGCATAAATACTATGACTGAAGTTTTAAATGACACTACAAGAAAATGAAACCTCAAACGCATTACCTTATTTAAAAAAACCAACTAAGTTCTCACCTGCTCACTCCCTGGTAAATCACAATGAAGCGTCCATTTTTTCTCATTTTCTTTTGCACACGACTTTTCCAGGATGGCATCAAACACATCCAAAACATCTGCCCAGTGATACAGCTCACACTACGCAGAATAAAATAAAACAACAGAAATGAGATGATAAAAACCGCTAAACTACAGGTGATATTTTTTCATACACAGAGGTAACAGAGGCATGAAAATGAATATACAAACATCTCCTAGCTTATATTCCATCCCAACATTTATTCCCTTTCATTAATAGTTTTAAAAAGATGTAACCATCCACTAAATATTCTGATGCACCAAACTTTAAAAAAATACATTTAAAAAAAGAAAAAAAACAACAATGTCAGAACAAAAATATACTTCTATCTTACTACTCTTCATATGAGAAATCAGTTGAAGAAATCTTACTAATTGTGACCCACGCCCACCCTGTTTTCTTGATGTGATCAGCATTCACATAATATCTGACTCATTGGCAAGGTAATTAAAAAAAAAAAAAAAATTAACTCCTCAGAAATTATATACTGCCTTCAAGGAGCTTTAAGACTTGATATACACTCATCCTTACAGGCACTAAACCTAGGGGAATTTTATACTGGGCAAACACAATAGCATACCTTGCCATAGGTCCATATTTTAATGTCACGGAGTTCTTTGTAAAGTTCGTCCTCTGTTAAGCCTTTAAGTTTGTCAATAAGAACCTTGCAGTCTGCAGGCTAAAGTGACAAAGGAACAAAACACAAGCATTTGTGACATTGACATGACATTCATATATACGGTTACAATATTATAAACAATTCTATATGCCTCAGGAGGTCAACAATTTTCTAAGATATGTACTTGGCGAACAGCAAACGAGTTTTTTTATCGCTCACAAGCATAAGAAAACAAATTTCAAAAATCCATGCACTGAATGTACTATAGCCTCTCAAATATATTTCTACATATGGAAGATGTCTATGAGCAACATAAGAAACTAGAAGTGTTTCAATTTCCATTGTTATTTTGTAAGACAGTTAAAACTAGTGTGTTGGATTTAAGGTGGGACCAAGGGTCAAACATGCAATCTGGCCAGGGACAAAAATGGACAGCCATGGTCTCTGCCCCATATGCCATGTCATGTTTGACATGGGAGGATATAACTGAATTCAAGCATCAAGGTTGAGGCTTTCCTTACGATAAAATCACACCATCTATCCATTCAAGAAGCCCTCTTTAAAATCCTGGCCTGTGCTTCACATGGAATCTTTTTTTCTGTACAACTTTACACAACATGACAAAACAATAGCTCCACCAAGAGCACAGTGCATAATGTCTGAGCTCCCCTTGTCCCTATACTTCTGGTTTCAATTCTCGAACATAAAACAGACACCTCTTTCACTATTTTACAGATACATTGTCATGAACTCTTGAATGTGAATGGGTGTTAGTTATGACGTTATAAGTGGTGATCAGGCGGTGAATGCGGATGAGACGCACACAAAAACGGAGAAATAAGAACAGGAATCCTCAACGTGGAAATGATGCAGAATTTATTGCAGGTGCTTGGTAACAATACAAGGCAGCTGTATAACTCCGATGCATACAGCACTCACTGCATTGCACTCTCTCTCTCTCTCCTTTCTCTCCGGCTGAGCCCTTATATAGACACCAGCCCGCCTTAACCCAAGAGCTGCGAACCACGTATTTATCCGATAGGTAAAGCGAATCCCTGCATGCGATGCCCGTGTTTATTCGTGGTGGCTCCTCATCGCGGTGTGATATTTCTCACCATGTTATTTAAACTTGGGGTTTATCGATCTGTTTTGTCAAATTATCGTTATAATAAGTATGCGCAGCTCAATAGACACTCCTTCACAAGGTAAAGGATCGGAAAATTTATCTAATAGAACAGTGAGAAATTCCATGCCCAAAAATCAAATCCTCTTGAACAGAAGAGAAGACCAAAAATCAAAGGCCACATGGCCCACTCAAGTGGTCCAAACTACAATCAAAAGAAACTACATTATAATGCGAGAGAGTACATGCAGTCTCTTTGTTTAAACCATATTGAATAATAATGCAGACTCCCCTGACCACTTGACCCACTCAACAAGTTTCGCACTGACCAGTGATTAAGCTGTTGAGAGTATAAGTGAGCTATAATTGCTATGAATGAAAGCTGAAGTAGCCTATGTATCTATTAGTTTATATATCAGATAGCTCTCTTGTGCTCTCACTCTGTGCCATCATTAGATCACT
>JBCEWB010138713.1:0-10999 GCA_039654565.1 Peronia peronii | reverse complement strand
AACCAAAAGGGAAAAAAAAAAAAAAAAAAAAAAACCACGATGTAGAATCTGGCCTATCCCGTCCCGGTACAAGAACCAATATCATAACACCGATGCAGCGCTCTATTATAGCGTAACCTACACACTTCGTAATACATGTAGATCTAACACGTGTACTAGTACATTTATACGTATACCGGTACTGTACTATAGGTTCTGCTAGAATGCTTAATTATTGATCGATTGTCGGCAGCACTGGCCCTGATACACTCTTTATCCCCCCTCCCCCCATGAATATATGGCCTACTTACTCTGCGCGCGAGGCACAGTACATTGTCTAACCCCTGTCGCCCCACCCGCGGCGCTGTCTCCTTTGTTTTCAAACCGCTGTCATTTGCATTGGTGGAAACCATGTGGAGATGATAATAGCCGATTTTTACCTTTGTGGCAACGCTGACCAGTTCGATTTAAAGGAAACACACGGCGATGGCTTTGATTTATGCGAGAGGCATTTAATAGGTGCAAAGAGGAAAAAAAATCTATTGTTTTGTTTTTATTCGATTTATCAGAAATTCGTTTTATCAGAGTTCGGTTTGTATGGACACGATTGTATAAGATATCTGCCTGGAGAACTCGAAAGCTAGGCAGTCAGAGGTCCCAATTCCCCCCTCTGAAATCCTGCCTGCAATGTCCTACTCACACGGTGGGTATGACTGTTACAGTACCTCTTGCCCCCCCTCTCCTCCTCCTCCAAGGCTAGTGATCACAGCCAACCAATGTGCCACGCATCAGAGGTGGATAGGGGAAGTGAAACTGATAAGCGGGTCAGTTAAATGTACTTGATAAGTGGATAGGAATCTGATAAGCAAATCAGGTAAATGAACCAGAATCAGGTAAATGAACTGGATAAATTGGAAGATTTAATTACCTAAGTTGAACTTTGGAACTGGTTATCCAAATTAAGATCCAATTTTCTGCCCAGCACTAGCATTTACCATGTTCCACAATCATATGCTCATATAGCATTTTTTACCTTCAGATGTCTTGATATGCTGATGAAAATTCAGTTGAGGATTATTATACTCAAGAATTGAAAAAAAAATATATTATCCAGTCCCAAATTGTTCCATGGTCTGGGTTTGTTTGAATGAGTAAGTAATAATTCAACTGATGTTATACTGAATAAAACAAACAGGTCTTATCAATTCACTTCCTGCTCTGACAAAATTAGATATTAAATCACTAATGGACCCATGAAAATGCAAAACCTGTAGTTGCATTCAGACTTGAAATGGCTGGATGGAATCTGATTCTAAACTGAACTGCATTGAAGGTCTTCTCATTTCTTTATACATGAATTTATGTTTTTTCTCTTTCATGATTTTTGTCAGGCTTTTTCCTGGAATGTCATTCTTCATTCTCCCCACAGACCCTAAATGTTCTCTCTTATGGGCCCTCTTTTTATAATCAAGCATTTGTAATCAAAATGGTCTTAATTGAGTCTGTTGTTGACAGTGAGAATCAATTGTTGTATTATTGTTTACTGCCTTTATAATGATTTGGACTTAAAACAAATCCATTACATTAAAAGACAAAATATAAGATATATGTACATGTATGTAGTTTGTATATACTCAATTCTTTCTCAGATCTGTAGACCAATGGAGACACAGTGGTGCTTGATATATCCATCCCCCGCAACCACCATTACATATGCAAATCCCACTCCATCCTTAGGATCAATATCGATTCCTTTGAAGTTAGACATAAATATTCAAGAACTCCAGCTGCAGTCTTCTTCTTTACTTCTCAGAACAATATCTCAGCAATATTGTAAGAGCAAAAGACATATTCCATATCCTTAACCCAAGAACTGCGAACCACGTACATTATTTATACATGTATGACATGTAAAGCGAATTCCTTCATGCGACGCCTGTGTTTATTGGTGGAGGCTCCTCGTTGTGCTGTGATATTTCTCACCATGTCACTTAAACTTGGGATTTATCAGCCTCAGTTTTGTCAAATTATTGCCATAGTAAGTTAAGTATGTGCAGCTCAATAGACACTCCTTCACAAGGTCAAGGAAACTTTACCTAAAAGAACAGTAAGAAATTCCATGCTCAAAGATGGAATCCTCTTGAACGGAAGAGAAGAACAGAAATCAAAGGCCACATGGCCCACTCAAGTCCTCTCAAGTGGTCCGAAACTACAATCAAAAGAAACTATATGATGATGCAAGAGAGTATCAGATACATGCAGTCTCTTTGTTTACACCATATTGAGTAATAACGCAGACTCCCCTGACCACTTGACCCACTCAATAAGTTTCGCGTTGACCAGCGATCAAGCTGTTGAGAGTACAGGTGAGCTATAATTGCTATGAATGAAAGCTAAAATAGCCTATGTATCAATTAGTTTATATATCAGATAGCTCTCTTTTGCTCTCGCTATATACCATCATTAGATCACTTGTATATATTTCTTTGTAGTCACTGCTGCCCCGTCAACGTCAGCTGGTCTGATCTAATAAGAGTACATGTAAATCTAAGTCCATGTGGTCACGGGAGTGATAGCTTGCAGTTTACACTGAGATTCTATAACGTAAACATAAATACACCCCCATGTGAAGTGGTTTCGTCCAAGCAGTTACATCAAGTTGGGAGTGGTCTGTGGGACACGGGGTGATAAAATTGGCACCCATATGAAATTGACAAGTCTTTTTAAATACAATCCCTTCTCCTGCCATTGGGTCATTTCAAATATTATTACATATGAAGAAAGGATGGAGTTAGGTGAGGGGTTAGAGAAAGACATTGGTCAGCAAGGTGGTCAATCTGGGCCTGCATTGTGTCACTCCGAAGCCAAGGCGGAGTCTCTATAGTCAGACAAACACCCTGAGGTGAAGTACTAGAGATCCAGATTGACAAGCCCAGCAAGGTGCGCCACAAGGTGTTGTAGCCCTTAGGCTGGGTCATAGTTCTAGAGTTGATCTTGGGACATAATAGTGCAGATTCGGGGAAAGAGGAAAGTAATTTCTTATATTCTTGTCACTGACTGAAGTGCAATTATGACTATTCAGTATTATGCAGGTTAATTGTTATCAAATTGTTCTCTAGAAGTTTATGTCTGTCCAAACTGATCTGTACAAAGCCAATGTTGTTTTGGATATTACTAAGGCCAAGATCAGCAGTGAAATCGATGTTGGGTGTCAAAATATTCGATTTCGTGTTTTGGTAATGTTTCCATACTTTGACCTCTTTTAAAGTTTTATGCTATAAATCTGCAACAAAACCCATAAAGGCTTAAAAACTGCTGAATGTGAGCATCTGAAATTTGGCACACAGTACTATTGCATAAAGATCTGTGTTTCTATCTGCATAAACCTGAAAAAAAGCTCATTATGTTTGATGTTATTCTAATCAAATAGTATTTTCGTGAGGTTCTTTGATCTAGCTCTGTATTTATTCAACAGAGAGACACTTTTTGTTATTGTTCTTCCTCTTCTGTTTGCAGAGCATCCAAAACAATAAACACATTTTCTTTGAGTGATGTTCAGTTTAGTCATCCAAAATACCAATATCAAGGTGCACACACTTGCCCTACACTTTGAGTTGCAGTGCAGTATCAGGTTGTCCTATGTTTATTTCAAAACATCTCCCTCCCAAGGCTGTGCGTTCGCTACTAGTATTAATTAATAATACAGAATGCATTTTAGGGTTTAAAAATGATTTCAAAGACACAAAATCGCTGTTCTTGTCCAGTGAGGTAAAAGCTGAATTGTTTTGTTGGGTTTTTTTTCATAAAAATGCCATCACTTCATGGTTACGGTTTCAGTACGTCTTTCAGTCTCCTCCGGGGAGGTTATTCCGGCTCACTTCACATCCCTCTAAAATGACTTGTCACTCGCTGAAGCCTGTCAAATTTGGTATCAATACCAATCCTTTCTATACAGCAGTGGTGATCTTTCACTTTTTCTTGGTAATTTTCCATGCTCAAAATCCCATTCATTTTATTAGGGTCTTGAGAAAGTCAGACATTCCAGTCTCTCTTCATACTCTCAGGTTTCACATGAGTGATCTTGAAGCTTGCAGGTTGCACATTGATTGATGAGTTGAGCTCGCTGATCTCAGTTGGCTTGTTTTGTAACTGACGTAGTTCAAAGATCACTTCCTCTCTTATTACTCTTAACCAATTCACTGCTATGGATTTTGCCTCCCCCAGTGCTAAGAAAAATTCACAGAGTGGGCTGAATCACCAGTGGACCATAACATAATTTGATTTCGGCCTAGATTAAAACCCCTTCACTGCTCTCTTGACATATAACAGATGTCATAATAATATGACTGGGGTCAGATGTGTGTTGATGTGCAGTGTACATCATCGTAAAACCGTGTTTTATAAAATATAATAAGACTGTCTAACCGGCAACTAACTAAACAATTTTAAAAAAAAACAAATAACTTGATATTGATGTTAATAGTAACACTGTGCCACATTTTCAAGTCACTTGACTCTTCTTCAGGGCAACAAAGTAAACATATAAAAATGTAATAGGGTATTGCTGTGTACGGAAGAAAATACAAATGACTTGCTTACTGTGTAGGAGAAGGTTTTCAATATTTTTTAAAAAATGGATAAGATAGTATATTTTTAGAGTCAGAATTTTTCATCTTCTGATTTATAATGGACAAACAAATATGTGCGATTTTTCAGTTCCCAGTCTTTTTTTTATTCCTTTGCTGTGTATAGCTTTTTAATATTGATCTCTAGGTGTGACATCACCGAAAATTGGGCTGTCTGGTGACATACGCTGTAGGTCAGTAGCATATCTGACTTCAGCCATAATCTGACATACTTACTATGTCAGGGAAGCAGCAAAGGGGTCAGAACTAAAACAAGCTGAATGTTACATCATTTCTGATGTTGCTGATATTGTGCTATGTAGTCTCTCCTGAAGTGGTTTTGCTACTTGTTTTGTCTTTATTGAAAGATTGTATACTATAAATTTGGTTTGGTTCTTTCAAGTGAAGTATTAATATTCTGACTATAATGGGGGAAAAGGGTGTATGATTATGTTTACAGCCATTTCATGCTTATCAAAAGAAATAGCAGCAGAAAAGAGGTACATCTAACAAAGGCGGTGGCATTACAGCTATGCTAGTCTTCTATTCTTGACCAGTGCTGATCAACTTGGCAGAAGCCTTTCCAATTTGATATTTCTTTGTCACATGTCACATTATAGCAAAGGAAGATAGATACATGTATAAAACTACCGTAAATCAGAGAAGTTCAAGAAGACACCTTTTCATCTATTGTTGGTCCTGGATTTAAGTCTACCATCATGAAAGACGAGTCGTCGGGAGTGAAGGGAAAAAAAAAAAACGAAGAAGAAAAAGAAAAGCTTGAAAGCAGTGTGAATAAGGAGAAAAAGGAAAGGATTTTCCTTACCTGTAGAATTTTTCTTTCCTTTTTTTTTTGTTTTATTTGTTCAAGTTATGACAACAATATTACTAAATTGTTCATATCTGAAAGTAGTGAAATATACTGGCAAGATGAGGGCCACTTGTTCACACTGTAAATAAGCCAATGACCTTGGAGCAGATAAGGGACAGCAAGTGATATGGGTTAGAGAGTCAAGTTAAACAACAGTCCATTAGAAAAGCCAGAAGGAGAGGGAGCTGAAAAAAGTTGGTGGTACACTCTGAAGGAGATGGTCACCATGGGAGAACACAATCAATGGAAATGCATCCGATTTCCATCAAAACCCAACTAAAATTGCAGTTTACAAAAAAAATGGTCACAATGCAATGAAAACCAACTTTTGAAAAATTTACAGTTACAGTTGTTTGGAACTCATATCATAGGTGCCTCAAGTCAATACATGTATAAAGAATATGTCACATTTTTTGCTTAAAATTAATAAAATCGGGAAGTTTTTTTCTTCTTTTTTTTTCAGATTTTTTTCCTCTTCAAAATTTATAAGAAGTAAAGCCATCATTTTAGAAATCTACAAAAACTAGCTCTACTCTATGTGAAGTAAAATACCAGAAAAACATCTTAATATCCCATGAAAGAAAATTTCTGCAAAATTTGATAGTTGTGTAATTACAGTTTATGAGAAATTTATCTTGAAAAGTACGAGGAAAAATCCAAATAGCCAGTTTCCAGTGGTAACTAGACACATTTTTGACCGAAAACTGTTTTAAGCCATATTGAGAAACAGTACTCTATGATGTTTATCACAATAAAGCTTCCTCAAAATTAACGTTCTGAAATCTGACCTTCACTGCCAACTTGGCCTTAAGCATGTTCGAGCCAGAATTTCTTTATACATGTACCGTACATGTAACTTGTGTCTGTATTGAGATTTCAAATAAATTTCAGTTTACAAAATTATGTTTTGGTGTGAATGCTGCATGTTGTGACAAATTATATTGACAGTGAAGCAAGTAGCATATTCCTGGTTATGGATTTTAATGATACCATAGTTTTTTAAGGACATAGTATTAGTAATTTAACAAGAAAGATTAACATTAAGGCATTAAGGTCATAGTAACTTAGCAAGAAAGGCTGACATCCAATTTACTTGAAAGAGTAATAAAAGAAGTTCTTTTGAAATGGTATTATCTCCTTAATGAATGTTCATCATAGATTTTGTTCCACAGACAGGCAGAAGCTTTAATAAAGGGGTGGGAGAGGGTGTCTCCTCCTTTTGCTGAGGAGAGATGATTTTAACTATTACCGTCAAATTCGGCATAGTCAAATTAGTGGAAAACAACTGAAAAAAAAAAATCAAAATCACTCATCGTTGCCATGGCAATGGCCGCCATGTTGGATTTTATTACTCGATATTGCATAACTATAAATAGGCTTCTACATTTTTAACCAATATGTTTGAAAATTTGTGCACACGTTTTTCAGTTCAATATCTAAATGCAATCAAAGGGGATTTTTGATAATTGGCTTTTTTTTTTTCACAAATTTTTATAATTGGTATGTAAAAAAATCATAGATTTTGCAAAAATTTGACCTTAAAATCTCAAATTCTAAAAAATTTAAAATGTTATCAAAAATCCCTTCCGATCATTTTTTTGTATTGTTTTGTTTTATGTTCATGTCAAATTTCATGGCAATTGCACCATGAATAAAAAAGTAGATAGCATATTTGTGCTAAAAAACACATTTAAAGTTTTTTTTTCTAAAAAAAACAACCATAAAGAGCTTTTGATCGAACTTTCAACCTCAAAATATGTTTGTCTCACCTACTAGACCTCTTTCCATGATTTCTATGCCTTCTGTTGCCTTCTTCCATGCCTCTACTCCAATTTTTCCTCCATTTTCATTTCCCTACCCCTATCAGCAAAAAAGGCTTCCGTGGAGTCATTTTAGGGTCTAGAGAGGGCTATGTATGGCCGCCATGTCTTCCTCGATCAAAACCAAGAGCGTTTTTACCCTTCCTGTGACAGATAATCCACTGTTGCACTCTGAAACAGCAGAAACATGGCATATTTCACTCTCATTAGGCTATGGAAAGTCTATTTCAGAGGCCCATGTGAACGTTTTCCTTGATATTCGGTGTGGTCAGCGCCTCAGATGGTCAGTGTCCTGGGGTTCCCAATATTGGTGAAGGAGATTATAGTCAAGTCTTCTATATGCAGGTTGCCCCCAGCCAGCGAAATAGTGATGATCTATCACTGAATATAGAGCCCCAAATGAGCAGAGCCTGGATCGCAGAGGGATCGATCAACCTTAGAATGGACATATCAACTTTTTCATACCATTTTTGAATTATATTCAGCAGAGACCGAACTTTTAAAAGAAATAAACGAAAAATTGAATATTTTGAGCAAAAACCTGACTTCAGGACCTATCGTCCCCCCTCCCCCCCCTTAAAAAACATGCCATCTTTTAATGGATACATGCATTTGTGTTTGTTTTCGTATATTTCTGAATGTTGAGGATTGGTGATGAAAACGGATACATGTACACTGTAATGAACCTGACAATGAAAATTAAACGTATACATGTGGCTGCTAGATCCATTATTATATGCCATGTTCAGAAAAAAAAGAGCCTCATAGATCTGAAAAAAACAGTTCAGAGATGCATTTCAATGCTTTTTTCCCCAGGACTTTCGATTAATTTGCTGGATATGCCATGATTACTCCACCTGTGAGTAGAAATTAGATAAAAATAAAATGAACTCTACTCTTGAGTGATTCTAATTCCTGTCGATGATTCACTTCATTTTTCAATGTACGGGTACACTGTACTTTTTCAGGAATTACTCCAGTAATTTAACATCTTCCTTGAACAGAATGCTGCTGGTGAACTCTTATCAGTCAAAGCCTATAGTCTATATAATATAAATTCAAGGAACACAAATCTTCCAGTTCCATGGTAGAGTAAGTAACTGAAAGTATGAAATATTGAAATACAGCAAGAATATGTATATGTACATGTACAATTAAAAAAAAAAAAAAATTAACAATGAAAACAAAAATAAAAGTCACTGAGTGAACTGAGTCAAAGAAAAGCACATGTAGTTTAAGGGGAGGGGTGGCACCTGAAGGTCATTTTCAAAATGCATGAGAAATATTGAGTTTGAGCATCTTGCTTATGTCAGACAAGGCCAAATTAGAAGAAAAACATTTTGAAAAAAAATTCAAAGCATCGGTTGCCCTGGTAACACCGCCATCTTGGATTTTCAATATAGATAAATAGTGAAGTTTTAAAATGTATCTCCTCCGTTGAATTTCGATGTATCACTTTGAAAATAAGTAGTTGAGTTGTTTAAAACACAATCTACAAAAGTATGCATTGTTTTTATGATTTGATGAAAACTTTTTTTTTACGGAATTTTCAATGTCACCTGATTCGGAAAGGGATAATTTGCAGATTTTTTCAGACTTCATCCACTGTATCTTCAAATCTATGAAATACATCCTGCCTAATTTCTATGCATACTTTTGTTTGTTATTGTTACAGCAAGCTGCATGCAAAATTTCAAGCAAAAATGTTAGAAAATAAATGTGTAGTTAGATTTTTAGTGAAAAAAAGGAGCGTATTGAGAAAATCGTATTCAAAGTTTTCGTAAGTGACAGCTGAAGCAAAAAATCAAACCAGGTCAGAGTGCAAATGTTGCAACCTCTGACCTTCTCCCAGCCAGTCAGAATCCTAGTTGGTGACGAAAGTGCTGCAGTATTTTTATCCAGCCAGTGAACAACACAGTTGAAAGGGTAAAGCCAGGTCCAGCTCAGCACGCATGGGCGGATGTTCAGCGTGAAACGGGGTCAGGCTCTTGTGTATACATGTGGTCTTTTCCAGGCCATGACCTCAGACTGGGAATCTAGGCCAGATGTGTAGGGAAATGGAAGAGAAAGGTCACAGTGCTAAATTTACCCATATGAGATGTTTGTGATGGGCGCTGCAGTCCGATTATTGTAACGCATTTTTGCGATATTGGATGCGTGTTTATGGATTCTTTTTACCCCCTGCTGTCTTTTGATGGTCAGTTTTGACCATAGATACTGTTTTCAGTTGAAACTAAAGCTGGATTTGTGAAGAAAAATGGACAAAATGTTTGAATAACAGAAAAACCCAGATTCGATATTTTGATCGATTTTCCGACTTTTCAGGTGCTGCCCCACCCCTTAAAAACTTGCATAACCAGCACGAGTGACTGAATTCAGTTAATGATACAAATGAGAAAAACAAAATCAGGATTTATTAATATTGTGTATATTTTTATATCATGTTGTAGGCTACATGTACATGCATTTTTGAATTAAAGAACTCTTTTGACTCTGCTCCAAGCAGTGCAATCACTCTTCATCAAGAAAAAAGAACACAGACAATAGTACATAATTATACCAAATGTACATTACAATACAAGAAAGCAAAAAAGCATACATTCATCTTCTCCTCTCTTGCGTTAAATAATACTTCATCTATTTAAATTTTGAGTGATACCCACAGATACGAGTAACACATGATAAAACAAGCCAGTTCTCTTGACTTCAATCCGGCATGATATTCTTCAGTTGCAATATCTGATAGCTATCAAGTTATATGCAATATACATGTACATTAATACAAGACAATTCTTATAAGAAATATATGTATGTCAAGTAATTCTAACACTGATGCAAGTTCAACAAATTAAACCCCATGATTAAATCTCCTCTCAATATAGGTGTAGTGTACGATGATGATATTGAACTGGGCATGATTTTTTGCCACAATCTGTATCAATAAAACTCCCTGAGTGAGGGCTATGCGAAGGTATTGCATTACTAGATACATACAGAGGAGTAAATTGTTTAAGATACTAAGAACTAGTCAACATCAATGCATGAAGCATTGTGCGCATAGATACATGTATCTATCCTGGTCAGGTCTGATACAGCTGGCAATTGTTTTGTGAAGAAAACTGGGGGGCAGGATACATTAAGCATGATGTCATAAATAAAGAGAACAGGAACCAACTATTCATGGACTTCCTTTACTTCCTATGTTACTTCAGGCTTCATCCATACTTCCCTCATTCATATTAATCATATCATTTATTTGAACAGAAAAAACAATACTAGGCAAAGAAAAAAACAGACCCATAAAAATGCAAGAAAGTGTATTCATTCAAATTCAGTAAGCACATGTAGCAGGGGTAATCATTTCTCAAATTAAAAAAGATAAACCAGTTAGATCTGTGCTTTGTTCCAAAGTCAATTCCCCAACAACACTTTTTAACAGCACAGAATGAGAGTAAGGAAGGTATGCATCATCATACCATTGCTACAAAATGCTGAAATTTCTATTATGACCAAATATTCCTTTGGAATACATTTTGGACCTATAATCTGGTACAGACATAATTACCCTTTCTAAAAATAAAAAAAATAAAAAATTGACATTTTGACCCAAACTGGTCAATCCAGGTGGTGTTGGAGGGGGGGGGGGGGGGGGGGGGGGGGGGGGGGGGGGGGGGGGGGGGGGGGGGGGGGGGGGGGGGGGGGGG
>JBCEWB010138702.1:0-11000 GCA_039654565.1 Peronia peronii | reverse complement strand
TCTATCTATCTATCTATCTATCTATCTATCTATCTATCTATCTATCTATCTATCTATCTATCTATCTATCTAGCTAGATATGATATTTCCAAGTGCCTCCTGCAGCATATCACCCCTACCGCGCTTATCTTGTTTTCGATTTATGTAGAAGAAAACAAAATGTGATGGCTGAGATAGATCAAACTGAACTTAATAAGCACAAAATGCGGATATATGCTTTTTCTTTGTATTTATCTTTGTAGTAACTGACTTTTCGTACGTTCACTCCCGCTTTATAAAAAGAGATATATATATAATATATTCTATAATTATACGTATTTTCGCAGTGATGTTCGAATTATCCTACCTAGATTCCAAATGTCACATCTATTGCAGAAAACCCCAATAGCCTTATGGACTCGAAAACTGCTGAATGAATCCATCTGAAATTTAGCACACAGCATTGTTGCATGAGGATCTGTGTTCTATGGTGTTTCTATGTACATAACCCCTCCCCCCTCCCCCAAAAGCTCAGTATCTTTGACGTTATTCTACAAATGCGATAACAATTGAATAATAAACTCGCAAGGATGCTTGATCCGAATTGTACGTTCGACAGTATGAAGCGTTCAAAACACGTTTTCTTTGAGTAACATTCAGTTTAATCAACCAAAATATCAACATCGAGGTGCTCATGCTTGCCATACACTTTAAGTCGCAAGGCTATATATTTTTAAAAAATCTCTCACGGAGGCCATAGGTTCTCTTCTAGTTTGTCGTAATATCTCTCGACAATCAAAGAGAGTCGTGTGTTGATTCTCCGCCAAGTTAAGTTATTTATATCCTACAAAACCATAACTTTTTGGGAAAAAGGTTCGACTTCGCTTGATTGTAACAGAAATATTGCAAATTAAAGTAACAAAGCGGTGGCCACTGAGCACTGGCTAAAGTCAGGACAAAAAAAATCGATGAAAGTGAACAGATTCGATTCGATTTTATAAGATCTTTCAGTCTTTTTACAGACACGACTATCTCAACCGTTTATTGTGACCATGTCGGGCCGCGGCACAGGTTGCTAGCATCTCATTCGTGAGTTTGTCAGACAATCACCCATCCACATATCCTCGGGAACAACTTAAAATAGGCCAAATTGTAAAATGGTGAGAGCTCGAAGCCTTTATTGCTTAGCTTTTAAGTGTTTTCGTCCGCCTTCCTCTAGATGAGAGCATGGGGAAAAAAATAACTGAGATTACAGATAAGAATAATTATGTTATAATATCACCTCTCCACGCGGAGAACGGCGGCAGGAGAATGGCTTTCCTCCCCACCGCCGGGTACTTCATGGCACAGGAACATACACACATTCATTCCGAACTATCACCCAGTGAATGACGGGCCCTACAGTGTGATCCATGCCCAACCATGACCAGGTTTTGAACAGTTCAACACATCAATCTAAATATTCACCTCACAACACCCTGATATACTTATAACCTGCCCATAAGAGCACTATGTCCGCATACAAGGATGAATGTTCTTTGAGTTTCTATCATATAAAAACATCGATATCAGACCATCTTCATCATATTCAACCAACTCCCATTTTCTCTGTTCGAGTCCACTGACTTATGACTCATGGTAACTGGCTTGGAGATATATAATTTTACATAATAAAATTCAATCTCTTTCTAAAGGAGAAAAAGTTGGATATTTCAGTCTTAATTTCTAACATAACAGATAGCTGGAACAACGGAATTTAATTCCAGTCTAAAGGTAAAACGAAATTGATGTCCAGATTTTAATTTCGAATGCTAGACATAATGGAATTTGAAAGAAAAAAAAATACTGAGTCGGAATCGATACCGACTTTCCAAGTTTTTCCTGTTCCCGCCAGTTGACATTCACCACATCCCGAAAAATGTTTACGCGACCTTTTCATTTCGTCATTGTATCACATCGGCAGTTCTGCCCAGATCCAGCAAGGACCAAATGACGACCCGGGCACCCGAAACAGTTTATGGCTACCACATTTCCTCTATTCTCTTCCCTCCTTGGTGCGGGACGAACCAGATTTGAGGTGCATTGGACTAACTCCCTGCGTAATGCGTATCAAATCTTTTGTCTCCCGCGCTGGATCCTGGCACAAATAAAAGGAATTTGCCAATGATATGAGAAATGTGTGACTCTCATATAGAACAGATAAATATTATATTGACAGAAGGGCAAAAACAGATAAAAGAGAAGGTGAATCGTTCCAGAAATGCTGTAGATCGAGTAACGAACACTGTAATAATGAAAGGAGGCAAACAAAGCGCTGTGAAAGATTTCTTTAGGTTTCCATACATGACGTAAGTAAGCAAAGAAATGAGACGAAATGAAAAGTAGACGTGGAAATCATGGGAGAACAACTCTGTGTAAAGAGGCGATAAAATGTAATGCATATATTATGAACAAAATTTGAAGGGCGTTTTTTGCAGGTTAACAAAATTCTTTTTTATGATGCCTCACATTTTGAAAATCTTTGATCTTAAATCAAAAGATATGTAATCTAACTAGTGTTTCTTGTGATCTGATTTGCTTGATTTGCTTCTATTAGAATGCGGAGAGTGGGAGATAGAAAGAGAGAGTGAAAGAGAGAGAGAGAGTGACAGACAGTGAGAGAGAGAATGAGAGAGAGTGAGAGTGAGAGATTGATGTGGCTGAAATAAATAACACGATAAAAACTAAAACTGTTCTTGCATGAAGCAAAAAGTGATCAAAATCACTGAGTTATCATTAAAATCCAAAAGTGTCTTACAATTAAGACGACTGTCCACAGGCAACTAATCAAATACATCAAAAAAGTTGAAAAGCGATATGAAGAACTTGGTAATGAGAAAATAAAAGTAAACTATAATCGCTAGCCACATTTTCGAGCCCGCTTGGCTCTTCGTCGGGGCAATAATCACTGACTTATCATTTAATCCGAAAATGAAACAAAAAAGAAAGAAAAAAGTAACACCATAACACACTACGAAATGGGAGCATTACAAAGAAGATTTTTGTTATAAAGACGTCTTGTAATGCAAATGCAAAGTGCAGTTGCGGACTGGATAAACCAGAATGTCGTTCATTTTGGCTCATCTCATTAGTCATCCCATGTAAAAAAAAGACACCCAGTCGTGATGATCTTAGCCAATCTGAACACTGTATTTGCCCAGACGTTTCGACCTACCTAAAAATGCATCATTGCTTTTGCCTTTTCAGTGTAATGGTCATTTCTTCAACGTCGACGGGGAGAACGCTGCTCTACAGATAACACTCCGCCTTCCATATAACAAGACTATCTAATTTACACAGGCCTTCTGCACCGAGAGGATACATCATATCCGCAACAAAAAAAATCAACCGAGCGCGACACCGTGATCTGTCTAGACCAAAAGATACCAACAAAAACAAAAACGAAAAACAACAACAACAACAACAACAACAAACACCAATATCAGTAACAAATATAACAAAAGCCACAAAAACTAACACTTCTCAAAAAGAAACATCGCTTACATTTGTGAATGAGTATCCAGATTTCACAAACTGTTCAACTAACAAACAACAACAACAACAACAACAAACACACACACACACAAAGTGTAGGTTAGATATAACTTTGTTCTAAACACAAATGAAGCAATGTTATACACCTGCAGTGGACACTGCATATAATGCTGTAATGATGATGATGATGATAATAATAGTAATAATATAATAATAATAATATAATAATAATAATAATAATAACAACAGCATTTATATAGCACCTATCCCCGTACAGCGTATAGCTCTGTGCGCTTTGCAATCTATTACTACCCCGACAGACCCAGTGGAGACACTCACAGACGTTCTCAGCTTCCTGGGAAGTATACAACGCGGCTGCATATTTACTAAATCTTATCAATCTAACAATATCAATCATTGTCTATATATAGTTGAGTACTCATTTTAATCTGGGCCGAGTCAGGAAATAGGTGTAAATTGTCTTCCCAGGGACAAAAAGTCAGGACTTGACAAGATTCGAACCCGGGCCTTTAGATACCCAGTCCGACGGTCCGAGAACTAGGCCACCGACAAAATTCTGATTAAGAATCCTGAAAATAGACTTAATACCCTCAAACGTCACTCGGTGCGAGAAACAATTGTGCTGATGAAACTAGTAACTGCGAGGGTGTCTACAAAGCTGCTAACCAGTTTGCAGATATTTTCAATTAAAGACGCTCCAGACGTTTGAATTAGAGATTGCTTACTCACACTGATTCACATAACCTGTTCTTTCCTGTCAAATGAGGCTGATACGTCCTTCTTACGTAGTCTAAACTGTTTCATTCATTCTTTCTCACCTGCTTTAGATCTTTTTTTTTTCAGAAATTCTAGGCACTAGGACCGAATGTACGTAATCTACACCTTGCTTTCATTCCCTCTTACTTTCTTTAGAAAGAAATTTAATTAAGGCACTAGGACAGAGTGATTGTATAAAAACAGGGTCTGGAAATCTCATATTGTATCATACTGCAGCATACGCTGTTATTTCTTAAACATTAATATTGCTGTCAAGAGTCCGGATACTCCAGTAATTTCTACTGACAGTTCTCGGTTAAGGAGTATTGTTTTAATCAGCTCTGTTACTTATGTTTGCCAGACGCAAAGGAGCGTTTAAAAAAAAACAACAGAAAAAAACCCAGTGCAAATGGAGGAAAGGTCATCTCTTTTTCTTGTCGTTCGAAAGACAGATCATGTAAAAGAAAAATGACGTAGTTATTTCAGTAAGAGGAAAAGTTTTCCCTTAAACAACGGACTTTTCAGATTTGTAAAATGTTTTTTTTTTCTTTGTGATGGACGTTTCAAACATAGGGGTAAATTTTTATTTATTTATTTATTTGTTTATTTATTTGTGTGGACTTCTTTACTGTGCGTATTCAACCATTCCCAATCCCTCCTGTCTTTGTGTCTGGCAAAGGGAAGTAAAAGAAATCATCATAAACGATCTCCATTAAGGGGTGCAGATATGCGAGAACTGCACCAAAGGTGAGCACAATTCACTTTGTTTTCAATGTACGTGCGTCACTTCCACAAATGCAGTTATATTCAGAAAAAGAAAAAGAAAGTGTGTGTGCTTCAAGATGGCACATTTTCTGTCAGCGTTTTGTCTGTTTTGATAAATGGTGGTGCATTTGTAAAGCTGCTGTCCCAGTCTCCGTTGAAGAAAGCTTCAAAAACAATTTACTGCTCTTCTGTTCGTTACTTAGCATAGGGATTATATTGACTGAAAACCACATATGTTTTCTTTTTTCTCTGAGTATACATTGATCTTTTGTTTACACCTGAACATTGTCCAAGTGACTTTAAATATGTCTTTAGCAGGACATTTTTCACAGACCAGGAAGGAAGGGTTTCTCATAATGATAAGAAAATGACCTTCCAATTCAAGGTTTCAAAATGTTTTTTTTTTTAATTTTATTTTATTTATTTATTTATTTATTTACTTATTTATTTATTTACTTATTTATTTTTGTTATTGTTGTTGTTGTTGCCGAAGAAGGTCTTTTGAATGCAACTCTTTATTACACAAATGGATAGAATTTTTCATAAAGTCTATCAATTAAAGTACGAATCGGTGCTATCATAAACTCACAGTAGCAATCATTGCTATCCTCAAGATATAATGTAGAACTACGGCCACCGAATGTTGAACACCTGCTTGATTCTAGTTAATGTTAGTGAGCTGAACGAAAGATGATTTGCTCTGTACTGTGTATAGTGATTGCTACTGTTATTATTGTCTCATTGAATTACCCAGTGAAAACAACAAAGGAACAAACATGAAATTGTGTGATCAAGATGTCATAGAGCCAGTCCGAAAAACTAGTCTTTTTGCTCATTCAACATCAGACTGAGGATTTCAAATCTTTCTGTTGTTATCATCAAAATGGAATATATCGAAAAATATCATGCAAAAGATTTACGAGGACATTTACAGGACTGGTCAGCACAATAATCTGATAACTGTCAATTCCTACTTAGCTCCAGCACTTAATATATCCATGGAATATTAATAACTACTTCTTAACTACTGGATTTGGTTGGGTTTGTTTTGCTTTTATCAAGTATCAAATAATGTTGATACAGTTTTTAATTAGTATTTTTTACTAACTTATCTTATTTTCCATTCATGTCAAAATTATTGCCTATCACTGCAACACATAAAACTGATTGCAAATGTACATGGCAGTGATCCCAACAATAATAACAAAATGTGATCATTGCATTTAAACTGCCCTACTTCACCTTGTTTTTGGCCCTTAACTCGGTCGGAGTTCATCGGGACAGCCCCCGATGATTGTGCACTAGTCCTCTCCTTGGACCAGAGCCTGGGTCTCCCAAAATGTTTTGTTCGTCCTTTCCTTCCATCTTTTCTCCTGCCTGCCTCTTTATCACTTCCAGCCTACTGTTCCTTGTAGCAAAGTTTTAGCAAAGGGCTACTGGATCTTGTTACACATAACTTGATAGGTATGCGACGATCCCCACGGGAAGCCGCATAATTGCTAACATTCGTCTTTTTAGTTTTGCTGGACAATACTTGATTGTCCGAATTTATATACACATTTTGATATCCTTTTATAACTAATAAACGTGTCGTCGTTCAGCATTACATTTTATCTATATGTACTTTGATCTGCCCTTTGACGCGTGGATGTACCCACCGTGGATGTGGGCACCGTATAGCTGTCATCGTGTTGACGTGCCAAACAAACATGGTTGGACCATTTCACCAGTCTGCAGATACCGCAACAAGCCATGCTCGTCAAATAACGGTCGATTCAGTTATGGAAAAAACACTACAGGACAGGACAGTTCCCTTAAGTATTTGCCATTACAGAATGAGGGCAGACAACAGGCTGTTTCCACAGTCTGCATACACTGAAAGATCCATGGTAATATTATGATCGTAAACATATCGCAATCTTCCCAGTCATGCCTTTTTTTTTTGCCTTTTTTTCACGATGACATCTTTATTCTGTTATTTTGTTTTGTTTTGTTTTGTTTTGTTTCACAGCTTCATAGCACAATTTCTATCGAACTTTAAATTTACCACACACTCTTGTGGAATGAAATCAGAATAATCTTGCTGACATTATATTATAATCTATTGTATACGCTCACTCCAGGTTACGGGCACTATCGATCACTCTGATAGCAATCCTACATCCATCCTGATAGCTGAGTTGGAGCGCTGGCTGCTATACTCAGTGGAATTGTTCACTTACAAATTACATTAAACAACAACCAAAAAAAAACAAACTCATTTTCAAATGTTCGTCATGGCTAAGATAGCATACATGATTGGCGGCGGTTCAGGAATACACAAGAGGCCGCCCTTCTATTTATAAAAGTGCTGATAAAGGTGCATTCTGTTGTTCTTGTTGTTGTACTTCTGTGGGTTTTTTTTTTAAAATTATTATTTTGTTCCTGGCTTTTCTATTCGAACAAGCAGATTGTTGAAATGAAACAGTAAGGACAGTGTTGTGCAGATAAAGGAAGACAAATTCTGAATCAATGACATTGAGAGATTAGTGGAAAATATTATCATGTCCGGGTCTATACTGCAAAATCCTACGATCCCCATCTGTTATAGCAGTTTATCTTGTTTCTAGCTATAGTTGTTGTGGTGGTTTTATCGATATTATGTCAGTATGTGTTTGAGGAATGACAGATTACATTTCATACAGACTGAGGTGACGAAACCAGAAAAAAACGATTTAAGATTGAAAGAGAACAATACACCACGGTGGTTTGAAATGAAAGATTCTCCATTATAAAACCCCAGAGCCCCCTACTGCCATCTGTTATTATTAGGTGCCTATAAAATCATTATTATTCAATCTCTTTTTGCTATAAATACTGTCCTGTTATGTTGGACATTTTCTCAAGTATACTTTATGTTCAAACTGAAACAATGTGCCTATGTTACATGTTGATGATCTCAATGACCTCAGTATGCCACTCATTTCTGTTGGTTGGGCGACATAGCTTTTTTTTTTTTTTCAATCAGACAGACAAAGGTTAAATCACACCGATGTATGCAAAAACAAAAAAAACAAAAAAGGATTTGAAGAGCATGAAACTGATCTCCCGATTTCAATAGTCGGATCTGTGGCTTCTGAGCGTCTGGTCTCTTGTCTGTGCCATAAGACTTTGTCAGTTTGAAGAATCGCTTGTTCTACACACTGACTCAAAGAGAAAGGTCCTAGACAAAACTCTATAGATTCCTTGCAGGTGTGCTTGTTCACTTCCGCGTCCGACATTTTGATCTGCAGACAAAATACCACTTCCACGTTAATGACGTCACGGGTGTACTTGTTTATTTCCGCGTCCGCCATTTTGAGTGGCACATAAAACAAAACCTCTGCATTCATGACGTCACATGCAATGGATCCATAAAAGCGCGACACCATGCCTTTCGAGACTAGAATGCATCAGAAATTGTTCAAGGTTTTTTACAACCACAGGAGACATCGTACATTCTAAAGTGTGGAGCTACTGATTCAAGGTATAGGCTGAGACAAATATAAATTGACTTTAAAATGCTTTTGAATAATAAACTAAAATTCTTGTGCCAGGCTGGCTAATAAAAGGTGAGCGTTGTTTCAGAAACTGTTTCAAGGCGAGCCAGAAAACTATTATTTCGTCTGCTCACCTGTGATACTTGTGCATTATACACGATGTTTATTTCTCAACTGATGAAAGTGTTCTCCAGAAAGTGTTAAAACATCACTTCTCTCAACTGTGGTGTTGTTCATAACAGTCTGAGAACATTCTTACACAGTTAGGCGATGCACCAGAAAGATATTCTCGAGGACTAAAAGACTTACACAACCAACATGGGTAGTTTAAACAGAGAATAAGTTTCATATTCTTACATTATGCCAATTCGCAACTTAACCTTAATCTATCTGTTTTTTTAATCAGCTGCTGGACTCACAAACTCTGGATACAATCCCGAGAACTGCTGTTTTCCAAGATGTAATGAGCTTTCCTTGTTGTTATACCTTGTGTTAACCGCAAAGGTGTCTGATGTTTCTGAAAATCAAAGAAAAAAGTAATTCCAAAGCAAAAAAGATCTTGTGTACCAAGCATGCAGGCTGTTATAGGAAATCATAAAGGTTGCAGATTATTCTGAGAAAAAAACAAATAGTATGGCAGCTGATGGTCTCACACAAGAAAAAAAAAAGGACTTGGAAGACGAAATCTAGAAAATCAATATCGTTTTTAAAGGATCATGTCACTAATAATTTAAAAAACAACAAACAAACAAACAAACAAACAAACAAACAAACAAACAAACAAACAAGCAAAACAAAACCGCGTTTCAGTTTCTCCCATGTTTAATTGAGAGTTTGCTTATTTATATCTGGTTCAATCGAGTCACACAAATCCAAATGGAAACTTTCCTAATATGTTTTCTTTCTATGCATCTCTAAGACAGAATTGCTTTCATCTTTCTTTCTCTATTCCTTGTGTTTGCCTTATCGTATCCAGCAAAATAAACTGCCCGTTTGAAAAAACGATGAAATCGTGCTCATTTACAATGTGCTCTTATAATTGATGGTTTCAGGAGAATAATGATAATTCTTTGTAATTTTACACAAGGTAACAGCTTTGCAGGACAGGGTGACAATCTTGGAGGTTCTGGACAGAGTTGGCCTTGTCAGCATCGAGGCCATGATCGTAAAGACCCAGCTTCGCTGGACTGGACATGTGATCAGGATGGGCAAAACTCGCCTTCCACACAAGATCCGTAACGGGATCCCCTCAGAGGGTCACAGAAAAACTGGTCGCTTCAAAAAGCGCTACAAAGACTGCATAAAACTCAGTCTGAAACACTGTGGTATCTCTGCAAGAGAGCTAGAAACTAGCGCAGGGGACAGATTGAACTGGAGGGCCTTGGCCTACAAAGCTTTCATCTCCTGTGAGGAAAACCCGCCAGAGAGAGAAGAAAGGCTTCTGCTTCTCCGCCAGCCACTGCCACATTCCAATGCCCACATTACCACCGAGTGTGCACCTCCATGATTGGACTGGTCAGCCACTCCCGAACCCGCGAACGAACTCTGCACAACAGCACTGACATCGTCGGATCCCGATGGTCTACCAATAGATATTAACGGCTGAACATAAATTATGCATTCTCTTTTTTCCGTTGTCGCCTTGATGTTTCTTCCTCTGTTTTCAATGAAATTCCGTTCTTGCCCCTGAAACCCACTCTAGAAGGTATAGCTGTACAGCACTATATAATTCATGACCTAATCAATTTGGTAGCATTTATTACGACTTCTTCGTCTTCAGTGATAGAATGTTTGCAGTGCCTATGAGAGATCTAACAATAGTCACTACCCATTTTTATTTTAATTACTGTTATTATTTTTTTACATCTATATCTGTTTAGAAACCATTACTTTAAAAACTGAGGCGATGTACAAAAGGGGATATAGATCTACAACGTGGCGTCATTTCCGTGAGATCTACCTATATAATGTTTTGACCAAATCCGATATAATGATTAATATTCCATCATATTTGAAACAACTGTCTAAGAAATATAACGAAGGGCTACTTTATGGAAACTGATTGAAGGCGAACTGCAGTGGAAAAAAAGGGTCATAGTTTGGTCATGCGCTTAAAAAAACAACATAGAATCTCACAGACCAGAGAGCATAGTTTAGATGGCCAAGAAGATGATACTTAGAGATGAGAACTCTAGGCTCAGATGAGAAAGACACGCCGCTACTGACTTTGCAGCAAAGGGAAAGCACAGGATAGGTGAGTTTGAAGACATTTCGTAAAATATCTATGCTCTACTAAGAGTTTAATACTGATATCATGGTGAGGACCACACAATAATTTATTTTTGTTTGTATAGATAGATAGATAGATAGATAGATAGATAGATAGATAGGTAGATAGGTAGATAGGTAGATAGATAGATAGATAGA
>JBCEWB010138690.1:0-26656 GCA_039654565.1 Peronia peronii | reverse complement strand
CCCCCCCCCCCCCCCCCCCCCCCCCCCCCCCCCCCCCCCCCCCCCCCCCCCCCCCCCCCCCCCCCCAACACCCCTCCAGTGATAATTTTCTGGTATTTTGCGAAGAATCTGCCAGACTCTGTGCCCCTGTGTATATATTCCAGATGGTTGCTGGACATAACAAATAATTTTTAAAAAATGTCTTTCTCAGTTTATCAGGTGTGAGCATGACCTGAAATATTAATTGTTACACGTAAAATCACTTCACTATAAAACTATTATACATCATTAAATGGGTTGCTTGAAAATGAAATATTATTTGTCTACAAAAACATATCCTGTTCGAGAGATTTTTAAATATTGAGATCGCTTTATAGGAGTTTCTATGATTGAACAGTATTTCAGTTCCAGCTGCTTCATGTTGAATAGCCTGTTGACATTTACAGCCTCAATGATTTGAATGATTGAAACAAATATGTGAATAGTGGTCTTTACTTGTCACACCATAAGCCTTCTTCAGTCTCTCTTTTCTTCTTGGTGGGATTCATCCCACTGACCTGGTTCCACTCAGCAACGGTAGGGTACTTGACACTTTAAATGGAATAAATAATAGCAATAAATTTACAAAGTAAAGTCATGTGACTCAGTAAATTCTGAGTAGTTCACGTGAACAAAAATTGTAAATATTTCTAAACTTCTTAATTATTTGATTCAGATACATACTTCGTGAAAGTAGATTCCACATGCACTTCATATTATACAGCATAGGTAGATCTATATGTGTGTGTGTATTATATATATATATATACACACACAAATATATATATAGGCCTATACACATACATGAGTAGGCTAATTTAAAATTTTTTTTTACACAAAAATTAAGGATTAACTCAGGCAACAAGATAAAGTACCTAGATGTTTATAGTTCTCTCTAGATCTAGTCTAGATGTAATATTAGAATCCAAGCCCCTGTAGACCTACAATAATCAGTTTTACTCCTGAGGTTATTCAAAAAGGGAAAATTCTTGTATTTTCATCAACAACAAGCAGATGGTTAATCCCCACTTAGGCTGCTACACACTGCTGTGCCACGATTAACAACAGACATCTGACCTTTGCCCGGATAAACTTGATCGTGTTGACTTCAAATTGTATTGGTGACGCAAATTTAGGCCTACTCCTAAAACCAACATTTTTTTCAAAACTTCATGTTAGATTGACACTTATTTGAGCACAAGACTGAGTTTTGTCGTCTGAAAATGATACATTGGGTAGCCATTGACATTTTTCGACTATGCTTATCGCGTGCGTGGTTCGATGTTCGGGCTCGATGTGTTCCTGGCACACGTTTTTTTTTTTTTTTTTTATCAGTTACAAGAAATGTGCAAATGAAATGAAAACATATAATTTTTATCAAAAGGATCAATTTTAGTTTAAAAACAACACACTCACCTTCAATTCACATGAACACCATGTTTTTCAACAGGCTTGATGTGTGATGTAGTCCAGGCACACTTTGGTCATGTGGTTCGACCAAAGCTGGAAACCTTTTCTTCTTTTTAATTTTTTTTTTTTTTTTTACTAGAGCTTGTGTTTTTATTCCTAATATTACAGTTCAGAAGGTCATAGGTCGTTATATCATTTTTTCATGGTATTTGGTGCAGTGTGAACATTGGGCGTTACGCATGTCTAAAAATACACCTTTTTAAAAAAGGCTATTTTTCCTCAATAAACACCAAAGAAACTCCATGGTCCAGAAAATTCATTTGTAAGACCTCTGCTCAGAAAACAAACACCTTTGGATGTTTATGTGGCTCTATATTATTATTATTTTTTTAAAATTAATTTTTGTTTCATCAGTTTTACGGAGTAAATGGTGCAAACTGGAATTTCTAACATCGACCTCATGAAAAATTTTTTTTAAAACACAGATAAAAAGACATAAAAATTTTTGTGTTTTCTATGTTTTTTAATGACACAATTAAAAGGAAAAAGTAAGATAACAACATACAAGTAGACACTATGAGAAGATATTGGCTTTGAATATTGGTTTTGCCATGACACACAATTCTGTGGAATCTGCCATAGGGAATTTTCTATAAAGTTTCGGATCAATACCTCTTCTAGATAAGTTATACTGCCCTATCAGACGCAATACCACCATCAGCATTTTTCAGTTTTTTAAAGTTCTTCATGTAGCGCCAAGATTTTTTATTGATGATTTATCATGACTATTTGAAGGGGTTAATGGCCAAGGAGGATCACCATGAAAATTTGCTTGCTGTTTTTGGCCCTTCTGCAACTGCAAGCAGACAAGTCTTTTTTGGTTTGATGAATTCAAATGGGATCGTCGAGCGCCTCTGAAAGATGATGAAAGATCTGATCATCCAGCAACTAGTATCACTGAAGAAACAGCTGCTCTGAAAACTATGATGGAGCAAAATTCAAAAGTAATATAAGGAGACAGAGCAATCATTGGAGCTCTCATCATTATATGTTTGGGAAATTTTACATGAATGAATAGTTACAGACGTATAAGGTATCTGTCAGGTGGTCCCTCGCTAGTTGACAGAACACCAAAAGCAGCAGCACCTTGATTTCTGCCATCATGTGCTTGACAGATTTGATAGAGGTCGGTCTTGACCTGTAGAAAACATTCTAATGTTTGAAGAGACATGGATATACATGTATATGTATGATCCCAAAAGCAAATGCCAGTCTGAAGTTTGGCTGTTCCCCAGTGAAAGTTCCCCAATGAAGTTAAAGCAAACTCGGAGCGTAGGCAAGCAAATGATTGCCTCTTTCTTCAGTTCTAAGGGATATTTGGTTATAATTCCCCTAGAACCAGAACAGTACAACGCACTGAGAAATGGATGGAAAGATGCTCAAGGACAGCCAAGGATAATGCAAGTGCTCACACATCAACAGTGACAAAATACTGTCTGGCTGAGAATATCAAACTGTTATCCTATCCTCCTTACTCAGCTGACCTGGTACCTTGTGACTTCTTACCTTTCCCATACATGAAAGAACAACTGCATGACAGGAAGTTGGAGTCATGCCAAAAAGCCATTGTAGAGGTAATGTCAATGTCAACTTCAAAGTGGCAGGAATTCTTCAGTTCTTGGCGTGAAAAGGAGAAAAGATGTTAAAAAATGAAGGTAGTATCTGTATTCTTTCTGTTTGAATCTGGAAACTTTCATTGTGGCCCTCGTATCACTGCAAGTCTTCATTTCTTTCCACTAAAATCTGGCTCATTCTCTCTCTCTTCTCCTGTTTTTTTTGCTATCCAATGAGTTTATGTGAGATAAAGAAAACTGAATTGCCTATATTTATGCATGTAGTCATCTGTGATATGACACTGATAGTGAAACATTTCTTTCCTTTCTGCGCTCTCTCTCAAATATATGCATCCTTGATTTGTTAAAAAGACGCTTTGCTGAAGATTTGTCTCATATTGGCGCTTCAGTGATCCAGGCTGTCAAAAAAAGGCAGTATGGATTTTACGGCAAAGCGGGATTTTTAATTACTGCAATAATGTCCTATTTTGTATTTGCAATGGTCAGTTTCTTTGTGTTGCAAAGTTTGCAGTCATATACAGTGAAACTTCGTTTGCACAATCATGGCTTAATACAATCTCCCCTTTAACACACCCTCTTGGCAGAGTCCAGTTTTAACCCTTCTTTAAGCATACTAATTTATTTTCGATAACATGCTCGGATTTGCATGTTCAACCTGCATAGCACGATCAGTTCATTTAGACAGTTGTCAGTCCTAATGTACTACTGGTAGCCATGTGCTATAGAAACATTGAAAAGCCCGCTTTCTTGCGCTAAGCTGGCAGCCTCTGCATTGTTGCTGCCACTACAAAACAGAACCTAGTGTTGGCTCATTCTTCCCCCTCACACCAGCATGCACATGAAATGTAACCAGTGCATCTCATAATGTTACGCTGCCTCGCTTGGGCCCACCTCTCGATCCCCGGTCTTCAATTAATGTGACCCAGCATCATAGCCTACACAGTGCACTACAACATTCCACCAGCCAGTAGATCTATACTCTGAAACGGTTAAAACGAAATTTGCGGGGAATGGAAATCATTTCGTTCTATCGCTATTTTGTTATATCCTGTCACAAACTTTTTGAATGTGAATGGGTGTTAGTTGTGATATTGGAAGTGGTGATCAGGCGGTGAATGCGGATGAGACGCACACAGAAATGGAGAAATAAGAACAGGAGTCCTCCATGTCGAAATGATGTAGAATTTATTGCAGGTGCTTGGTAACAATACAAACTTCAGAGCAGCTGTCTAACTCCGATGCAAGCGGCACTCACTGCATTGCACTTTCTCTCTCCCTTCACTTTTTTTTGTTTTTCTTAAGCCTTTCAATCCTAAGAAAGTATGATTATCTCGGCTTTTTAGAAGTTGCCAATTTTTGCTGAGAATTTTTGTGGGCAGAAATTTGGAATTTGGAAATTTTGTCTGGACAGCGGTATGCAACCTACTCTTTCATCGATTTTGAACTGCCAAGCGTTCTTTAATGTGCGTAATGTACACATGGGACTTCCGAAATATATTCGCCCTTATCTGAGAAGGCTAGACCTCGGGCTTTCCTACCCACAGGAAGCCAGGGAACCATTGAGTCACTGAAAAAATGCAGGTTATCGATCTTTATGTCCTTCCATCCCCCGATGCAGTACCCATGAGTCGATCTCGGCCCATTTTCTCCGTGAGCAGATGCCAAACCACAAAGCCACTGCGTCCCCCTCCCTTCACTTTCTCCTGCTGAGTCCTTATATAGACACCAGTTGCCTCAAACCTTCTTGAACGTACAAGCTCTCAGTGCCACCATTGTCACACATAAAACCTTGACATAGTGCGCATCTCAAACTCCCTTGAACATAATAGTCATCACCACAGACTACTATTATCGTGACACACATAAAACCGTGACGTAGTGCGCACACACGTGACGTACTACACACACAAGGTCTGACTAAAAACCATCCCGTACAAAATGCTTAGAGAGTATCTCAGACATGCGCGGTGACCCAGTATTTCCACTGGCCAGCATACTTACGCTCACAACACACACTTGCATGGGCCCAGTAAATGCAATTATGATCTGCTGAACATGGCTCACAACACACACTTGCGTGAACCCAACATGTATAATCATGATTCGTTACATATCCAAAGAGGCTAAATTGAAACAGGGATACAAGTTTAATTACCGAATTACCTCCCCTGACTGAAGAACCATGCGATCGCATGTCATAAGGCCACTTCATTTTCATTTTTGTTGTTCTTGTTGTTGTAGGTGTATACATATAAAATGTGTGGTTATGTAGCTGTTGTGTCGTTTGTTTGTTATTTTCTGCTTTTTTTTTTTTTTAAATTCTTCAAGATTGTAGACAAAGTGAAGTTTGGAATGGCATACTTTCTGCTGGTATCCAACTTTTTCAGTAAACCTTATTCAACTTCATGAATCAGTGTCCTTTTGAACTGCAGCCATTTCACTATTTATAGGACGTGGAAATTCATTTTAGAATGCTAACACTGGTAATCTGCATGATCAGCAGTTTTTTTCACCTCATAGTGGTCATCGAATGTCCATCCCTGGTACTAGAATTCATGATATTGCTAGAAGAGGTCATAATCAAGTGTCTTATGCACATTTTGCCTATATATATAATCATATAGCGATGATCTACGACTGCATTTAGTAGCCAGATGGAGCCAAATCCTGGTTTTCAATAGGCAAGGCCTACCGTTGAATGACCATTGGCAAACAAGTTAGAATGGACATATCCACTTTTTGATACCATTTTTACATGCAGGCCCCCCCCCCCCCTTTTTAATTGGTCTTCAGTCGCATGTCATTCATGACATCTTACTTCTTATATATATTAGATCATAAGCAGTGAAATAATTTTGTGCACCAAGAGTTTGGCTTCACAAAAGAATGCTGAAGCCTAATGAACAGGACATTGCAGATGGATTAAATAATTTTGTTATCTAGATGCTTGCTCTGACTGCCCCAAATCATTTTCTTATCCTGTTTTGTATCTTTCCTGTTTTCCACCCGGCTCTTTTGGTGTAGTTCTTAGTCTTCAACACTATAACTTCTGCCAATTTCCTGTCCTAGACAGTTATCACTGTAATCCTTTTGTGGTTGGCAAAATGCAATGGTGTCTTCAGATTCTTGTTTTGGAAAGTTTAAATCCACAGATTTTATTGAATGTGTGGTCACTCTATACCTGTCCTGACATTGATTATGCTTGGAGATTTTGTGGTTTTGCAAGAGCACCATTGCATAGAAGCTTTTGTTCCTATTGCAGTTGCAGCTCCATTCTTGCTCTGTGCAATGTTCAAGGTTTATCTGCTCGTTGTTGCATCAAAATTGTGATGTCTCTTACATTAGCCAAGTTCTGGTGTTCATATATTGCACTACCTGGCTCATCATAGGAAGGAAGTCAACTGGCAAAATGATTCTCCACCACAGCTGTTGGTTCTGTGACTTGAGCGTAACTCCTAAAGACTGGTTATGGTAGTCTGCTGTAAAATGTGCTGAAATATGCTCAGCTGCGGCCATTAAAGTGTGAGTACCTTTACCAGAATGAAGGTCCCACTCCCATGAATCATGGCTGAGTGATAACAGCATCTAGTGCATGCTGTGCTGTGTAAGTTGGAAGAGCAGTGATGACTTTCAAAAGAATTGTCTCATTCTCCACATAAATCAGAAAGTTTCAATAGAACAGCAACAAATTATGATTTATTATCTGTGCCTCTGAGATTGATATGTCACTGACATTTAACACTTTTGTGAATTTTTGCTCTTTTTATTGTCATTAGACCTCTTTAGTCAAGGAAAGAGTCATGTCTACCTTGGAAAAGAGCAAGAAACTGACATTTTAATTTCTTTTCATACCAAGTAATTTTCGCCTGATTGCATTCCCCTGATCAAGTAATTTCTGATGTATTGAGCTATCCCATGGTCATGAAGAAAACAAACAAAAACAAAAGAAAAAAAAACATAATCCAGTGTAAAATTCTTATGTTTAGTTATATTTTGATTATATTTTGAGAAATATAAAGCAAAATGGATCCACTATCCAGATCTTGGAGAGTCGCTGTGGCTATATGGTTGGGCATCTGCTCCATGGGTTCAACTCGCGGGTCCTCCCATTGGGGTATGGAAGGATATGAAGATCGAAAACCTGCATTTTTTCACTGATTCAACGGTCTCGTGGCTTCCTCTGGATCAGGAAGCCCGAGTGTAGCCTTCTCGGATAAGGGTGAATATATTTCGGAGGTCGTGTGTATGCATTACGCCTGCTAAAGAATCTTTGGCAGGTAAAAATCAATGAAGAATAGGAGGGATGCCCGCTGTCCCCGGGAAAATTTCCAAAAAAAACTGGCAGCCGAGATAATTGTATTTTCTTAGGATTGAAAGGCTTAAGAAAAATAAGCATCTAGATCTTCTTCCCTGACAAGCAATTATCATTAGGTGTCTGGAAATTTCCTTATCCTGACGACCACGCCCTCTTTTTCCCTAAACCACCATGTTGCCTAGACCGAGTACTGGGTGTAATGCCTGTAAAAACGTACTTTGCTGATCGTGACTCACATTAAAGGCCTTTTTTATCATTATAACTGGATTTTGACTCAGAACTGTACCTATAGGTCATTGTCATCAGCGTGCGAAAACTTTGTTTCCTCATCTGTTGGTCTGTAGGCCAAAATTTAAGATCAAGAACATCCTTTGAAACATAACTTAGAAAACATGCAGCAATCCAAACGGTAGGTCGAATGCTTAAGTGTGTCCGCATTTTGTTAATCTGCTGTACGCACGATGTACAGTCTTGATTATCCAAATTGATATACACATTTTGATATTTCTTTTGTAACTTGTAAACGCATCGCCCAAACATTATTATACTTTATATTTTGATCAGTCTTTTTGACATGTAAGCTATCCCACCGTGTTTGGCACACTATAGCCGTAACCATGTTGATGTGCCATTAAATCCGAACTCAAACAAACAATCTGTTCAATATGGACCAAAATTTCAACATTTCCGGACATTCAAATTTTCCCATGTTATATAAGAGTGTATTCCCTTTGTTTCTTCCTCAAGGGACGCTACTACATAAAATAATGAAAGCGAAGCTGCTTTATTCAAGTCATCCCATGTTATATGTATATTCCTATTGTTACTTCCTCAGGGGACGCTACTAATTAAAATAATTAAAGGGAGGCTACACCTGGGGGCCGCAGTGGCTTTGTGGTTTGGTGTCTGCTTCAGGATGAAAACAACTCGGGTCGATGAGTGTAGCCTTCTTAGATAAAGGCAAATATATTTTGGAGGTCCCGTGTATACATTACGCATGTTAACGAGACCTTGGCAGTTCAAAATTGATGAAAGAGTAAACTGAGCGCTGCTGTCTGGGCAAAATTTCCAGAATTCCAAATTATTCTTACCCATAAAAATTCTCACCAAAAATCAGGCAGCTATTTAAAGCCAAGATAATCCTTCTGTCTCAGGATTGAAAGGCTTAAGAAAAAGAAAAAAAGCTGCACCTAATATCTGACATCTAGACCAGGTAACATCTGCTAAGTTTTGAACAATTTGTACCTGTACTGGTTGAAATGTTGCCGTAAAGTAAACGCATCATTCCTGAAGAAATCAGAATCTTTTTTTTTTTTTTCATAGATTCTATAGGATGTAGATCAAAATCTAGATTAAGATCCAGATCAAGATCTAGATCTAGTTTTAGTTAGTAAAGCACTGGTAGATCTCATAATATAGCAGCAATCCGACTAATCGTGCTGATGTGCTGTTAAACCCCCAACACTGGTAGATCTAGGTCTAGTTTCCTGCCTGTGTCTTTAGTTGTCCGAACTTTTATGAACACATAATCTGGTGTATGAGGAGAAATGATTGAAAAGAATAATTGGAATTTGAACCATGTTGCAAACACTTGTAATAACTTTGATGATTTTGCTTAGACGAAATTGTCTGACTTGGGACTGGAACAAGCTGACATGTTGAAATAGCTGTGTATTTCATTGAAAGTGAAATTTTGCACATATGTTGTGTTGAAGGTTGAACATGTGTTGAAGGTCAGAACAGAGCAAAGATTTTCATAAATTTTGTGGATTAGCGCTTTATAACAGCCTGATGTTTGTAAAGGTCCATCCTTCAAGTAGGCCTATAATATGAAACTGAAGCATTTGTTTGAGCATTTATTTAATTTACATTCCTGATTAATTGATTAGATCTAATATGTACTACAAATTGGAATAATGAAATAATTTTGTTCTATGGTCCATAGAAAATGTAACTGATCATGTATAAATGTTTTGTGCAAGTTTAGTGATTTGCAAAGCAGTAGCAAGGATATCATCAAGAAAAAAACATTGGTTGGCCACCAGCAACATAGATGACATCAGTCTGAAGCAAACAGTATAATACTAGATCAGCTGAAACACTTCAAGCCTACACAGCAGACAAGTAAATTGTAGCATTTTATACAACAGACAATTCCAAAATTGGAAGATATATCCATAACGCTATATAGATAGCAACCTCCAACAAGACTTCTGCATTCCACAACATTTGTCAGTCAGACTCAGAGAGACACTGTATAGCATGAACTAAGAAATGCACATTCAGTTTAAGGGTGGTGACTGAAGAAAGAACAATATTTCCCCTTGACAATGGCATGAAACTTGAGAAATCACCAATAGTGTTAACAAAAATGGAGCTCCCAAGTGGTTCTTTCAAATTCACACCCAGAGTGAAACCAGAGATGCAAAAGGCAGGAGAAAGAAATGGGCTGAACCAGAATTACATTTTTTTTTTTCACTGCTTAAAAACTGCTTTGATACTACAATGGATTGTGTTCTTGTGGAACTGTCTCATGGATAAACAGCTGGCTTTTTCTAAATGCATGTAGCTGCTCTTAATACAACATTGCATCTTCTGTAATGGGTAGTCTGATGAACCCTCAATGAAAACATTTTCCTGTGGCAAAATTGTCCATTGTGGCTTAAGTTTTGATAATGAATGCCCATACACAATTTGGTGGATTGGTGAAATAACGAATTGTGATTTATCATGCTTTAGGCTAGTACGATTCTCTGTTCTTTCACATTTCTTTATACATGCATTACTACTATAACTACTATCAGTTAAAGAGCAGGGTGAATGATTGAACTAGGGACTTTTTAAGCTTTACAGGGTATATCTTTTATATGCTCAAACTAACTATGTCCTACCAGTACTAGAGAGCTGAAACTTTTACAACTTCTCGGAGTGCTTTCCATTAGCATTTGTGTACGACTGCACCCTCTTCAACCAAGACCTCAGCAGATATCCCCTTGATTATTTTGTTGAACGTAAAAAGCACTTCTGGCACATTCCATGTTAGATGGTCAAAATTCTGATTTTTTCAGTTTGAAATACATTTCCTTCTACTTTCTTTCTTAAGTATACGATATACACATATTAAAGTAACAGAAACCAGTAGATCAATTTAGTTAGGACATCATTTTCCATTCAACACCACGGTGTAAACTCTGGCATTTTCTCAACTTTTTGGGCTTTGTTTTTGAAGGTAACACAGATAGCTGTATAAGATTTTCTGTCAAGTTATTCATAACTTTTTCATTGCAAATGTGTCTCAAAGTAATATTACTTTTCCATAGTGTAAGGTTACATTTGGATGCAAACTTTTGAATTCAGTACTGAAGATATAATGTATTGAACGGTAAAGTGACACATATCACAAAATATACATAGAAGTTGATTTACAACTACAAATGAGATAGAATTAAAAAATCTGTTTATTCTAAAAAATCAAAACGGGGTACCTTTACTACAAATAAGAGGAATTTTTTAACTGTCTTTTATCAGAGAGGAGGAAACAGCCTGTGACACACATAATGAACTGCTATAATTTAATTTCTTCATCAGTTTTAAAGCTGAAACTTTTTATTTTGATGTTAAGGTTAAATAGCTCTTAATTACCGGTATATTATTATTGAATAGACAGTTAAACTGAAAAAAAAAAATTTTAAAATATAACTAAAAGATTACAGAAACGTCATAAAATAACCTCATAATCTCAATCTAGGCTGAAGAGAAATCAGTATATTTAACACACATGTATGACATGACCTTTGTACATGTCACATTTCTTCACGTGAGTTGGTTATGACACAAATCATTCAGGCAAAAACTGTTTGGTTATAATTCAAATCCAAAAATAAAAATTTCTGATCAAGTCAAATAGTTTCTTCATCCAAAATATTTAGCCTCTGTAAATTCTGAAACAGTTTCTTCACTGTCAAGCCAACACTGTCTCTCTCTGCAACACCTTGAATTTTTTGGGAAACCTTTGATGGAGATGATGGTGGAACCTCTTGAACTTTCCTCACTGCGTTTCTTCATGCTTGTGGAAATCTAAAGAAGCCCTTCTTTCCTGGTTATCCAGATTGCAAAGCTTTCAACTTTTTCTTCTCTCTGTTTCTTTTTGACATCCACAAAACTTTGAACTGCGGCTCTAGTCCGCAGTATCTTCCTTAAACCTTTTCTTTCTCAAATCTCAGCGGTTCTTACTTTCTGATTCTCATTTCCTCTGAACTCAGCAATGCACTGTTTGTGTTTTTTTCTTAAATATTTCTTTTGCCTTTCTGCATTTGAATCTAGGGGAAGAAAAACAAATACATGTTATTAATGAATAACATGCAAGGTAGAAAAAGTCTGTATGCCATGCCAGACCAGTTTAAAATGATTTTAATTTTGGAAATTTTAGTGCCTTTGCTCACTTCATAGAATTTAGGGTACACAAATCAACAAGACCTTTATTAAATGAGACAATATTTCATTATTGTCCTTCTAAGTACCGGTACAGCTTTTTTAATTGATACAAATGTGTCAGTGACACCTGTTGTATATTACAATAAGAAGCTAAAGTATTTTTCTGATCATGAAGTCATGAAAATGTTCAGTCTGTCAATTATTTTTAAAAAAATCTTTTTAATTCCATGAAAATGCAGCAAATGTCGGTAATACTAATAGAAGGACTCACATTTGCTTTAGTGACACATGTCATGTAGCATAAAGAGTGACACACATATTAACATAAGAGTGACACACATAATACACAATGAAGTTCTCCAAAACTGCAACAGGCTCTGTTACAGTGTATTGCTGCTACATGAAGATTCAAATACAAACCGATATATATTATAGGTGTACTGTGAAAAGGTGAGGAATGGTCAAAAAATGATTTAATAATGATTACACATAAGAGAAGTATTTTCTTCTCTGCTCTTTTTCTTTCAAGGGGCTCCAAATTTTGCTGCTCTTGGTCACATATGCTTGTTTTTAGAAGAAAAGGTCTCTATGACAAAATTCCTGATCTGATTTGTCTAATTAGAATGGGTTCCCCTAATTATTCATACAGGTAGCTGAAGTTAGAGCGGTGACACACATAACACTCAAAAAGTGACACACATAACCGCTGACGTTGAGTTTCATCAGTTTTTTGAGAAACAGAAAGTATTGCAAGCAGTAAACACTGTTTTTTGTCTACCTTTACTTACACATTCTGTCATATTTAAGAATCAGAAATTTTCATGTTAAAAATTCAGAGAATTTCCAGATAGAAAATTTGAATTAAAAAAAATTTAATTCAGAGCGTAGCACACATAGCGCTGACTTTTAGAGACTACGAAAATTTTAGCTTGCATACCACACTTTAGCACTTTTTTCTTAACAAAGCTGAACCATTACTTTAACATGTAAAGGTGAAGATATATTAAATAAATATATTCATAATTTTAATTCTACATGCAATAGTTTTACTGGAATTGGAAAAAAATACTGACACATATAACATGGACTGCACCTTCTTTGTTGTCATTGAATTGTTTCCCTCTTATTTGATCTTTGACTAACAGAAATAAGAAAAATTAACATGGAGTTAGGTCCCGTGGGTAAGGTGGGTGTGGGAGAGTTTTTAAATTTTCTCTTTCAAAATACACACATGTGCTTTGTGAGCACTTGCGTTATCCTGGTGCAGCTGAAGCGCTCGAGTACCTGTCCTGGGATGCTTTTGTATCCACTTATGGAAGACCTTTGGTAAACAGTTATTGATACATCTTTAGACAATAATTATCTGAAAAAAAAAAAAAATGCCATCATCATTTTTACCACTAGTGCTGAGAGATGGCTTAAATTTTAGTTTACAGGTGGAACATTTCTAGCACCCTCCCCAGGCATGCTTTGTCGCTTGTTTTCAGGATTGTAATTGTACACCTATATCTCGTCTTCAGTGATGACTTTGTACATGTACACAGATTTTGACTGGTTTTCATCATACTTTCAAAGCATGCTTTGACAAAACTCAGCTCAAGCTCTTTCTGATCATCAGTCAACATAAGAACACCCACCGAGCACAGATTTAAATTTAAGTGTTCATGTAATAATTTATAGACAGTAGTGGATGAAAAGCCAATTTCCTCATATTATGTCATTTATCTGTCTCTATCCACCAACTTTTGCACAGCTTCTACGTTTTCATTAGCAGTTACAAAGCTGGTCTTTTAGGGGAGGGATCAACTTTGGTGATCTTTCTGCCACATGAAAATTTCTGTTAACATTTGTAAACAGTTGATGTAGAAGGGGCAGACTCTCCAGATGTTGCAGTTAGCTGATCAGATATTCCATAGCAGTTAAACCCCTTTTGTATTCATACAAAATCATTGCTAGAAAATCACGTGCATCAACCTCCATTTTGATATTCGAAGATGGCCTTATCCCACCACACCTCTGGCTTTAAAAACATGTAATTGTTGTTGAAAAATTATGAAAAAGTTTTCCTGATTTTTTAAAGCATTTATGCACGATTCTGCCAAATTTGAAGCCAATAGGACCAACAGTAATAGGTTAGTCTGAGCATGTACCTCGTAAGTTCGGATTCAGCATGCTCAGATCAAAGAAAACGTGTGGAGATTTGTTTAGTTCTATGTCTGGTTGCCATGACAACACCATCACATTAGATTTTGTGTCTCAAAAATTAGCTATTTTCAAAAGTACAGCGCTCTCAGAGTATTGAGTGTTATCATTTGAAATTTTGCACTTAAGTAAAATAACTCTATGTAGGCTACCGTACTAAAAGATAATGTGCATTTTTATTTTGTTTTGGGTTTATATATGACAATATCTGTCATAAAATTTTTAAAATATCTATGTCGATGGATGTGTTTAGGACTAGTTTTCAGTTTTTCACCAAGTATCCAATTTTCCTTTGAAGAATGGATTAAAAAAAAAAAAAAAGGTGCATGTTAATGAAACAAATGCATGGGAAACACATACATGTATTCATAATTTGAAGTCGGTTACAGTTAGTACACAGTTAAAAAAGCCTTAGGGAAAAAAGTGACACAAAAAGTGAGAAAATCTTAATTGAATTAAACCTGTCTCCCATGGAATGCCATTCTCAGCATTCCAGGGGTGACATCTCTTCTCTAGCCTTGCTCCTGTATTATGCCGTTTTAGGGCATGAAGCTGATACATGTATTTCTGGCCACAATCGTTATTTTTCTCTTATCAGAGTGTCTAGAAATAGCAAAAAAAATGATTTTGATAGTTTTATCCCAATACCTCTTTTTCACACATCTCTTCTATCCTTGCTCCTGTCTTCTGCCCCACTCTCTTCTTCTATATACTTGATCAGCCTTTTTGATGTGTAAATGTATCTTTTCTTACTGTGTTTGGCACAATATGGCTGTGATCCTGCTGATGTGCCATTAAACCCCAACACAAACAAACAATCTTTGCAGTCTCCTACTTATGCTGTATTTTGCCGTTTTAGGGCATGAAGCTGATATTTCTGACCACAGTCGTTATTTTTCTTTTATCAGAGTGTCTAGAAATAGCAAAAAACATGATTTTGATAGTTCTAGCCCAATACCTCTTTTTCAGGACCCATATCCCCCTTAAATTGAAGTTAAATCTCCAGCATAAATGACAAAATTGAGCTAAATGGAACATTTTTTTTTTCATTTGCACCAGCACAGATGGCATTATTAGACAAAATAATTACTAAGGTTGTGCACCTCAGAGCCTATCATCACCCCAAATTCATATACATGTATTATCTATACCAGTGACTACCAGCATCTTCAAAAAGATGTGTCACTATAGATCAGCGGTTCCCAACGTTTTTGCACTTGTGACCCCCTACCAAAAGGCTTGAAACTTACATGACCACTGACCCCCTCATGTGATCAACAAAGTAATTTATATTTTCTATGATGGAGAGGGAAAAAAACACTAAAGCAAAACAAATTTAAGAGCATAAAAAAATGTAATTGATGAGTTGAACTTACTTTAGTTTTATCCCAAGCCACTTCTAGTTGGCTGCAACAACTCCCTCCTTTAAATTCAGATTACCGGTATGTTAGATTGAAAAGCAGAAAGAAGCTTTCTAAAAGAATAAGTCATGACTGAAAGATACAAGAACTCATTATTTTGTAACATTGTTGAAGAATTTTGATGAATGTATGCATGTAGACATTGTCACATTTTATCCGCGTTTTAAGTACATATGTAAATGTGGGCATTTTTATTTCTGAACCAAATTACATGTACATTGTAGGCCTACTTCAAAATTGGAATACATTATTTTCCCCCTAACATCTGTTTCTATAGCACACAACTGTTTTTCTTCATTTTGTTCACAATTTCGAAAGAAAATTGAATGTTTGATGAAAAATTGAGAAATGCACACATCCGTCAGTAACACATATGATACAATATTTTTAAAAATTGGTAATATTTTGTGACCCAAGAACAGAAAATAAATGCATATATATATATATAATATATTTTGTCTGTTTCATTAGTGATACAAAATTTGAGACAATTACACTCAATGTGATAAGAACTTTAGGTGTTTGAAAATAATTATGTACATGTAATGCTTAAGACACAGAATCCAATATGGCATTGTCATGGCAACCAGAAATAAACAAAACGATTTCCTCAGTTTGAACGTGCTAAATCTGAATTTGAAGCCAAGAAAGTCCCTAGTTGTGCATTAAAAAAAAATCATGCTCAGACCCCATTTAATCAATAATAGTGTTATAACTTTTTGTATTACAGCTTAGGCAGGACACATACGTGAGCATCATAAATGGAGATAAACAGGGTACATTGAGGCTATATCAGAAAGCCTATTTGTAATATTAATATACATGTTTATATAGGCCTATATAATAAAGCTTAACATAATTTGGGAATATTTATGTACCCATTTTATAATCAATAGAAGTACATGTACAAATGTCTTCTGAAAGAAGTTTGCATTTTTTACATTACTGAGAACTAATCTAGAGCATTATAACAATGGCCAAGTCTATTTACACTAGTCTGAGTCACTTGACTACCCTACCGCAGGTGGATAAAATGTGTGAAGTACAGTGAAGAGAACGTAAGATTAGCTTCCAGGGGGACATGACCAGTGGATGAGCGATATGGCTGGTTTGGGGGGGAAGGGAGGGGCTGAATGCCGCGGATGGACTAGGCGTCTGTCTCTTGGCGAAAAACTTACATCGTGGGTTCGGCTCCTGCCGGTGGGTGACAAAGTTGAGAACCTGCATTTTTAATTTTTTTGTTTTGTTTTGTTCAGTGAATGACCCTATGGCTTGAAATAAGGGTATGGAAACCCAACGTTGAGCCATCTTGGAAAAGATACGTTACTCACAATAAAGAATCTTAATGTCTGATTTACTGTGTGAGCGCATGCCTGCTAATAATAACGTAGTGTGGTGTGACAGTGTAAGTGTATGCGCGCGTGAATATGTGTAGCCAGCTGTATTTGAGGAAATATTACGCTCTCTGTGCATTTCAAGATATAATTCATGGTTAGTTTTCATACAAATACAACATACATGCCTTTTTTCCGTTTATTTTTTGGTTTTACTTTGAGGGTTGGTGTCATGAGAAGTTTGTGCAGTAAAGCTGTGCATCAGGGGGTGATCTGGGCCATTTGGCTTGTAAAAATAGTAAATTGTATCGCGCATGTGCTGTTAGCATTAGGTAACAGCATTGACTCTCATCATTTTTATTCAGCAGTCTCATATCTCCTAAAAAACTATATGGTCTACATGTATATATATATATATAGACAAAACTAACAAAATTCGCTGCGGAAGGTAACTTCTTTTTCTTGTGTTAAGTACGGTTGTCTTCATGACCTTGTCATGAAATGATGGGCTCTTTTGCACAACTCTGTGAACTCTTAATCTTTGAAGTCATTAAAACAGGCATATGAATTAAGAAAATTGTCACTGAAGTGCTGCCCGGTGAACTAAAGAACGCTATATTAAAATCAGTTTTAGCACAGCACTAACATTATTCACATACAAAAAAAAGTAAATACATGTAAATAAAATAAAAATCATACAACAGGTCATGCATGTGAGTTATGAATCCAAAATTAAAGCATGTGCTCTTCTTAATAAGTAATTTTGTATCTTTTGTTTCTGAAGCTAAAACAAATGAATAAAAGCGAAGTTGGTCTCGGCATTAGTCGATCTCGCGCCCGCTTGGTCTCAGATCAATGTTTTTGTACATGTATGTGTATTGCGTGTCGGTGTGACTAGTGTAAGAGAGAAAGAAAGAGGCAGACTGTGTGTCTGTGTTGTGTGCGGGTGAAATGCATTAGGGATACCTGCTGTTGAAAAAAAAAAAATTAAAAAATGATAAGATTCTTGAAACGGGACATAAATCGCCATGAGATTGAGATTCACGATTCAGTTCTTCATGTGTCGAGTCCAATGGAAAAGTCACGAGCGCTGTCTCCACGTGTCGGCAAACAAAGAAAATCCTCTCCCCATTTTGTTACACACCTAGCGCCGTGTTTCTCTGAAGTAAACAATCTGACGTTAAATTACATCATGATTGCCCGCATCGCATGCGGCAGTTGGCCTTTCCCAGTGTTGTAGCCTATGTAAGTGTTCAAGATAGACCCAGTCGCTTAAAGGGGACGCAGTGGCTCTGTGGTTTGGCGTCTGGTCACTGAGAAAATGGGGCGGGATCGACTCGCGGGTCCTGTATCGGGGGATGGAAGGACACGAAGATCAAAAACCCGCATTTTTTTTCAATGACTCATCGGTCCCCTAGCTCCCAGTGGGTAGAGAAGCCCGACATCTAGCCTTCTCGGATAAGGCGAATATATTTCGGAGGTCCCGTGTGTACGTTATGCACGTTAAAAAACCCTTGGCAGTTCAAAATCGATGAAAGAATAGGCTGCGTGCCACTGTCCGGGCAAAATTTCCAAATTCCAAATTTCTACCCACAAAATTTCTCAGCAAAAATTGACAACTTCTAAAAGCCGAGATAATCCTACTTTCTTTGGATTGAAAGGCTTAAGAAAAACAAACAAACAGTCGCGTAAATAGCCCTACCTATAAAAATTCACTTCTGCCATCAGCGCTTCATTGTCAAGATGAGGCAATATACATGTATCTTGAACTTGAGTGTGTGGTTTTCTGATGCATGTTATGTGGCATGTGAGTGTGAATATATCTTACATATGATACTGTGTCTCATCAGTTGTGAATAAAGTGCAAAGGAAGTTTGTTACCTGTCTTATCTTATCTTATCCTACCTAACAAGTATCGGTAGCCTATATTATAAAATCAGATCTGATGTTTTACTATTTTTGTATTAGATCACATGAGATTTAATGATTGTCTGACTGGTAAAATTATTGGATTGCAGAAGCCTAGCAACCATTATGATTAGTAAACGGTTACTTTGTTACTTTGTTAGTTCAGTGCCACTGTTCAGATACTGGTAGCTCCACCACTCTTGCCTTCCAAGATAATATAGTATTTGCTTTCTTTTCTGACTGTCAGGTAGTAGCTCTTTTTTTTTCTTTTTTTTCTTTTTCTTTTCATAGAGTAACAGAAATCAACTTCAGTATTTAGGAGTATGTTTCCCAGGTTGCTGAAGATGCGTGAAACCTATTATTACCCTTTGTATATCTACATTTGTTTGTTTGTGGTATATCTACATGTATCTGTCAGCCAAAAAATGGAAAACACATTTGTTCAATAGTAAGAAAAAATATTTCGTTAAATAAGATATTCTTGACATTGGATGAAAATCTTTATGTAGCAAGACAATGGTAGATAGCTGCAGAGATGGGTAACACTATGTTTCTAATAATATTTAGATCTATGTAACTGAATAAATTCAGCTGATTCAGACATTCTGTAACAGTTGAACCTTTTTTGTAATCATTCAAAATCATTGCTCAAAAATCACAAACATCTAGCTCCATTTTGATGTTCGAAGGTGGCCTTATCTCACCACCCACTTCCGGTCATAAAATGTCATTTTTGTTGAAAAATTGTGAAACAGCATTTACGCATGCTTCTGCCAAATTTGAAGCCAATAGGACCAATAGAAACAGGTTAAACCAAGTTAAAATTTAAAAGATGTACCTCGCATATAGACTTACCAAGACCTAGCTGCATTCATTTCATTGCTGTATTACTCTCAGGTTGTTTTTGTATATGTCACCTATTATGTGAATATACTTCGGACTCTCCAATATTCATCTGATATTTGACAAATCTGCAGTTGGAGCATATCTGTTTTTTAATTGTGTGGCCAGCACAAATGATGTGTGTGATTTTTCAGTCTTTTCTGCAAGATTTATTTTGAAGCACTGGTACTCTGTGTGTTTTGTCTTTGTTTTAAGATAGTTTAAACTGAAATTCAGTTCAATTTTTTTCAATTGAACAATTTTTCTTCGTAATCCTAAGTGAATTAAACAGGGATGTCAAACTTCTGACTTCAGTTGGAAAAGAAAGTACATTTGATTTTTGATACACTTCATGTGAAAAATAGGTATGTTTCCTTATTTGATATTTTTCTTGAATAATTTGTTTAAGGCCTGGATTTTTTTGGCATTCTGTAGAAAATCCATAAATTTATATATGGCAAAAGGAGGCGTACTCATGTGTTTTGTGAATAAAAAAATGTGGTCACACTTAGGTGCATGTAACTTGGATGTTTTTTTTTTTACTGAGTATAACTTTGAGATCCTTTCCCCTCATTAATTTATTTTTCATTATGTTACACTTTTAGATAAAAAGCATGGTCATATTTTCAGAAAAATACTCTAAGTGCATAAGATGTTAAAGACTTATGAAAGTTGAAACAATCTCTCTTCTCATACAATACTTCTTGAGAAATTTTAAGACAAGAAACATAGTAGTCTGTGAATCCATTGGCCCATTTGGGATTATGGTGCAGGTTTATAGTCTATTTTTATTTTTTTTCCCTGAAGTGTAAATACAGACCAAACAAAATTGATGAAAATTGTAATCAAGGTTTCCTGATTCGTCCTCATTACATACATTAGTATGTCCTGTCAAAGAAAAAATCTTTAATATACATGTTTTCACCTTTAGCAGTGGCACTTGATGTTCATCTAGTGAGATAATTGATACATAATTGTGAAGTTCTAAATCAGAGACGTAGAATGATACACAAAAATGTAATACATGTACTTTTGATTGAAGATCTCTATGTTTTGCTAATGTGTAAATTTAAATATTTTATTTAACAACTTTAGGATGGAGGAACTCCACTGTTTGTTGCCTGTCAGTGCAATAATCAAGATGTTGTGGCAGAGTTGTTAGCCCGTGGTTCTGATGTACATGCACAGATGATTGATGGAGCCACACCACTCTTTATCACTGCACAAAATGGTCATGCTGAACTTCTGAAATTTCTCATTTCAAAGGGAGCTGACCCAAATGTGAAAAGAAAGGTGAGAGAGAAAACAAAAAAGTGTTTTTGCACAAAGCAGAGGTGACATGGCACACTGCATATTCAGTACTAAACATAGCACTCAGTTTATTGCCAATACTGACCACTGGTGGGTAATAAAGTATGCGGTCAGCATGTGCCTGGCAAGGGATTTCCTTACCAGGAGTGACTGTGCATGCGATAAGAAAAATTGCATAAGTTTATAGCCCTATCCGGTCTTTGTATGTAAGTAAAGACAGTGAAACTCTAACACAGCTAGTGGCTGTATTGTGTGCAAATTTCATTGGGGTAGCAGCATCTTGAGCTGTGGTGGAAGTCAGCGTATTATTTTAAACACAGATCAATGTGCATACATGAAAAATTTATTAAAGCAAAACAAAGCGATAAATACAGCTGGTTAGTCAAATAGCTGATAATTTGCATCGTGAATGTTTGAAATGGTTATATGAAGTTCTGCTGCAGATATTACGATATTACTATGATAGACCGTGCCATTTGACTTTCTTGCTGCTTTTTACTATGCATTTTCGTTTATGAGTTTCTAGATGAGGAGTATGTCTGTTTCATATACAGTGGTCTCCACCTAAGAACCCTTCGCCTAAGACTAAAAGCCTGGTCCGCCTAAGAACCCTCCTCTACTACGAAACAGAATTTTTCTCTGTAATTTGCCCCTCTAGGAACCCACTCCGGTGCTCCCAAATAAAAAAAATCCGCCTAAGAGCCCGGTATTGGGCCGAGTACTTATGGTATAATTCCACTTCATACTGTTCACTTGAGAGAAACGCACAAAGATGTTCAGTAAAATGGGAACATGGGTGGGGAGAACAGGTGGACAAAGGAACGGAAGTGATGGTTGATGCATGACTGCATAATCAGGCCACCTTGTTGACTAACCCATAACCATTTCTTTGTTTGACAACACGGACAGCACCTGTGATTGGCTTTGTGGATAAAGCCGGCTGTACACGTTCAGTTAATTTGACTCTGTATTTCCTTCAGGTGCATTGACACTGGTTCCGGAGTCAATTCAACTGAACATTCGAACCCTCCACACGTTCAGTTTGTCACGCTGTGAGATTCAGTTTTCCCCATGGAGACAAATGGCGTTGTGAGATATCGAGTCTGCCTGTATATTGTGTAGTGAAGAATAGGTGAGCAAAAAAGCAGACAAGAATAAAGCCTAGATGTATTAATCTTTTGGAGGGACTGTGATTGTACTCTGAAGATTTTCAGAATTATCTAAGAATGGTTTAAATGGCTTATCTTTATTTGTTGAGCATTGTATAATGTAAGACTTTGTTTAGAGATAATGAATACAGTGATGAAAAAGGCGATAAGTCCACATGAAAGACTTACTTACTACTACTCTACATTTCTTGGCTACAAACATATTCAACTGTGCCAGATATATTGTTGTGTGTTGGGGTTTAACTACACAACACGATTACGGTTATATTGTGTCAAACACGGTAAGATACGTTTACACGTCAAGAAGAAGAGAGGAAAGATAGTGGGACAGAAGACAGGAGCAAGGAGAAAGAGAGAGAGAGAAGAGATGTCTCCCCTGGAATGTCGAGGATGGCACTCCATGGGAGATACCCCACCGATGGCGGGCTTACAAGGCCTAGGTGCAATAATTGTGCTAAATCCCAACACTCTAGAATAATATTAGACACAGTAATCTCGCTAGGGCCTACATGTACTTGATCTAGGGTAGGAATAAATATAAATTGCTATCTTTTTTATAAAACATCAAATCGAGATGTGCATGCGTAGCCCGCTCTAACTTGGACAGGCTGATTCCAAATCTGTAATTATTTTTTTCATTTGAGGTATGAGTTACATAATAAATTCACTGTATGTACTCTCCGCCTGAAGCCAACTTCAAGGAAGCCGACAGCATCCGGTCGTGTTCAGCTTTGGTCTGCAGAACTGCGCAAAAAATATCAGGCGTTGCCTGATTTGCTCAGTTTGGGATTTTGCGATGATAAAGTTGGCCTAATTTCCCCCTACATGCACCGTACGAACTGTGCAAACCCAAGCTGCACAGTTAGAACGGAGCAAAAACTGAGCGTATATGGCTGGCGTAAGGAGGAGTAAGTTTAGTTGATGGTACTGATAGTTAAAGATTTATCTAGGCCAATAAGTACAGCCTTCTTCCTTGTGTGTATGTTATAATTAGATATCATATAGCAATTCCAGATCTTTTTTAGAGTATAATTACATCAATACTGCCCAGCGCTTAAATGCTGTGTGAGTTTTCACATAACGGTATCATTGTTGAAAACATGATATTGCTGTGCTACCCCGCGGATAATTGCATAAGTGACTCAAGTGTTTACAGACCAACCGAAGTAGGAGAGCAGCTGACCAGTCAGGAGGCTAAACTTACTTTTCCTTATCCACAGCGCCAATCCACAAGTGCTATCCCATGTGTTGTCAAACAAAGAAATGGTTAGGGGTTAGTCCACAATGTGGCCTGATTATGCAGTCATACATCAGCCATCACCCCCCTTCGAATGTCTACCTGTTCTCTCCACTCCTGTCCCCATTTCACTGCACATCTAGCACTGCATTTCTCTCAAGTGGACAATATGATGTAAAATTACACCATAAGTACTTGCTTGCCTTGGGCTGACACCGGGCTCTTAGGTAGATTTTTTACTTGGGAGTGGGCTCTTAGAGGGGTAAATTATAGAGGAAAAATTCCGTTTCACAGCAGAGGCAGGTTCTTAGGAGAATCGGGCTCTTAGGCGAGGGTTCTTAGGCGGAGACCACTGTATATCCTAAACATATATTGAAAATTGAAGAGACAGAATAAACAAATCTACAAAGATTACTTGGATAGACATGAATTGACAAAAGTCCAAAATCCTAAATGTCCCTAAAATCTTAACCTCAGATTGTCACTTCTTCTGAGGGCTTCTCTTGAAACTCTTGCAATGGCAAAATAATTGATATAAGATCCTGGTTTGCTACATTAGATAATGACTCAGTACTTTTATTTTCAATGTAAAGTATCATTTTCCTCAAATGCTGTCTGGATTTAGTGTTTGAAGATCCATCTTTTTGTGTTCATAGACAAACTTTTCTCGATATGGGTAGATCGCTGAGTGATAAATTTTTTATACAATGTCACGAACTTTCTGGATGTTGAAGGGTGTTAGATGTGACGTTGTAAGTGGTGATCAGGTGGTGAATGTCGATGAGACACACACAGTAATGGAGAAATAAAAACAAGAGTACTCCGCGTCGAAATGATGTAGAATTTATTACAGGTGCTTGATAACAATACAAGCTTCACGGCAGCTGTCTAACTCCGGTGCACACAGCTCTCACTGCATTCCACTTCTCTCACTGCAGTACGCTTGTGCTCTCCTCTCCGGCTGAGCCCTCATATATATATATATATACTGACTCAATCTGAAACTACTCGAACTGTGTCGAATGTGCTGGCGTCGGCACATGTGATATATCTCATGCGCACGAGATCTGACTAGACTCATGTAGGGCTTTCCCGAAGCTTCACGCGACCTTCGCTGCACACCTTACACTTGCATGGGCCCAGCACACAATTACAATCAACTGAACATCGCTCACAACACACTCGCATATACCCCACATGCACTATCATTATTCATTACATATGTCCCCTTTTAAGAATTTTGTAACATGAAACAAAATTCTAAATACTAAAACTAAGTAACTAAACACTTCAACCAGTTGCGATGATCATATGTCTACATGTCACCAATAACATCAAATACATCCTATAATGATATAATCTACATACATAATCCATACGAGTGTCTTACATGGGCTAAGTCCCTTCAGGTCCGAATCAACCTATACGAATCAAAAAGTCGGCACCAACATTCTCGGACCCTTTGATGTGCTCAACATTAAAAGAAAAACTCTGCAAATACAATGCCCAACGCATTATTCTAGGGCTTTCAAACTTAGAAGCGTTTATGAACTCTAGAGGCCTATGGTCAGTTTGTAAGGTGAAGTGCCTCCCATAGAGGTATAATGAAAACTTCTTGATGGCTCAAACTATGGCCAAGCATTCCTTTGCCATGGTCGAATATTTCTTTTCTCTATCAAGCAATTTACGGCTTGCATAGGCTATAGGTAACAAATGACCACTGACCTCCTGTAATAAGGTTGCCCCAAGTCCGACATCAGATGCGTCAGTCCGCAGAATAAAGGCCTTGTCCAAGTTAGGTAGGTGCAGAATCGGCTTGGAAACAATGGCTTGCTTCAGTGATCTGTAGGCTTTCTCCTGCTCATCACCTCACTCCACTGTGTTCGGCTGTCCCTTCCTTGTGAGGTCTGACAAGGGTGATGCCGCAGCAGCTAAGCTTGGAATGAACTCCTGGTAATATCCAACGAGTCCAAGGAAAGATCTCACTTCCTTCTTTGTTACGGGTCTCAGAGCTTCTCGCACTTTGATGACGTTGTCCTCCTGCAGCCCTTTTGTCCCTTCTCCAAGACAATGACCCAAGGAGTCGACAACGGCTGGCCCAAGGACACACTTAGTTGGATGGGCTGTTAGATTTGCCTCCTTCATCCGCCGGAACAGTTCCTTCAACAACCTCACGTGTTCCTCCCATGACCTGGTATGCACCAAAATACCGTCGACATAGTCGATCACATTCTCCATTCACTCAACAGTTTCTTGTGACGGCACGGGTCAGGTGGCCCCAAAATTCATCATTCCGAAAGGTATCCTAACGAACTCATAATGCCTGTCAAGAGTCACGAATGCAGTCTTCGGGACGTCTTCAGATCGCACAGGAATCTGCCAATACCCTTTACTGAGGTCGATCTTCGAGAAGTACTTATCCTCCTGCATGTTCTGGAAAACTTCAGCTGGAGGTGTCATCGGATGTGGGTCAAAGATCGTGAGCTTGTTGAGCCTCCGATAATCTATGCAGATCCGATTTGATCCATCTCTCTTCTTGATGACCACCTTGGGTGATGCATATGGTGAAGAACTCATGCGGATGATGCCCATCCCCTCCATCTCCTGGAGTTCCGACTTCAGTGCTTCACGAATTGCATAAGGCACTGAGTAAGGCCTCTGGCAAACGGGTGTGCTGGACATAAGGTCGATGCGATGTTCTGCCAGGTTGCTGCTCACGGGGTGATCACTAAATATTTCTGCATACAACGATGCCGCAGCCTCCATTTCTTTCAGTTGGGAGCGGGTCAGTTGCTCGCCATATTGTAGGTCACCGACGCTTTCCTTCTGACCCCAAACTCCAAGTTCAGGGAGGTCTTCAGGACACATATCTTCCTCCTCAACCTCATAATCCTCTACGACTGTCATACTGGCAGTGCAGACTGACTGGCTTATTTCTCCTAATTCCTCTCCCCTGTCATAGACTGCCGCCACTGTATTCGTGGTCTCCATCACGTCTGCCGACTTGCCACATTCTTCTCGGGAGATGTATTTATTGTATTTCTTCAGGAGGTTGGCATGTAGTGTTTTCTCTTTCCCCTTCACCTTCACTTTATAATCGTTCGGGCCAACTACTTTGACTACATCGTATGGCCCCTTCCACTGCATCAGAAGTTTGTTGGCGTCTGTGGGCACCAACTCCAGCACCTTGTCTCCTGGACTAAACCTCCTCAGCTTGCTCTTTCTGTCGTAGTACTTCTTCTGCTTAGCTTGAGCCTTCGACAGCTCCTCGTGAGCTCTCTTCAAAATGTCATCCAGTCTCTCACGTAGTTCAAGGACATACCGATAGCTGGACTTGACTTCTGGTTCTTCTATGTCCTTGGTCCACAACTCATGCAGGAT
>JBCEWB010138679.1:0-11000 GCA_039654565.1 Peronia peronii | reverse complement strand
GGGAACAGACGCCAAACCACAGAGCCACTGCGTCCCCCCCCCCCCCCCCGCCCTTGCAGTGATACCGTGGTACCTTGACTTATGAATGAACCTTCACTTACCAGATTTTTCAAGATGTGAGCCATCGCTCGGCCGATTTTTGGCTTTGAATTGCGAGCCAAAATTCGAGTTACGAGCGTTTCACAAACGTCCTGCAGGTGAAAATGATGAAATCGTGATGAAAAAGACAAAAGCCAATGAAGAAGAAATCAGTGATAAAAAATTAAGTGAAGGGAAAGAGAAGAAAAAAAAAAACACGTAGTGATTAAGCTCATGTAATCTAATCTCCAAAGGAAATGCACTTTATAAAACCAATTATTTCTTGAAACGCTTTTTTTTATTATGTTTTTATGTAATTGTTGTTGTTTAAAAATACACGTTTATCTTTAAAACATGTAACAAAAGAAAATTAGTGTGTTGTTTTTGGGTGGAGGGAGGGGGAGGGGAGAGGAAGAGGAAGGGGGGGGGGGGAAGCTGGAAAGAATTTATGGTATTTCATTCAATTTCCGTTGTAAAAATTGATTTGATATGCACACAAACTAAATTATGAACGGCCACGGAAGAAATTAATCCCGCAAGTCAAAATACCACTGTAGGATTAGCGCGCAAAAGCAATGCATTTTTGGGAGGCAGACGAGAGAACATTGGTTATTTCCGTTGGGGCTGCGCGTGAAGCACATCAGAGAGGGATGTCGTGCGTTTGCATACCTGTATTTGAAAAGCCATTATATCATACACACGATAAGTTCAAGTCTGGTATGTATTTCAGTCCAGTGTGATTGCCGATGTGATTCACTGCAGAGTAATACGACGTGAAAGACCCCAAATCTCCAAATTTTACATTTTGTGCATGGCCATGTCCGCACACGTGCGTGTGTGAGTGCTTAAGTAGGCAGGACAGTTAAAGCAAGGTGAAGTTTGTTTGTGTTGGGGTTTAACGACACATCAGTACGATTACGGCTATATTGTGTCAAACGCGGTAAGATACGTTTACACGTCAAGAAGAAGAGAAGAAAGAAAGCGGGACAGAAGACAGGAGCAAGGAGAGAGAGAAGAGATGTCTCCCCTGGAATATCGAGGATGGCATTCCATAGGAGACATCCCACCGATGGCGGACTTACACCGCCTGCAGGTGGGAGCAGAGAACCTACTTATAAACCCAGGGCCCCCGCGGGGGTGCGAGGTGAAGCAAGGAAAATCAAACTAACTGAGTCCACTTAGAGTGGGAAGTAGGAAGGTGGAAGAGAACATGGATATTACGAAAGGTTATGTAATGATCTCACTTTGAGAGAAATAAAGAATAAAAGGACAATTATGGAGAAACAGAGAATGAGCAAGATGAATGCCCCACACTTCGTATTGTCTGGGGGTTTTTTTTGTTTTTTTTTTGCGAGCTGTTACAATGTACCCACATGGCATATAGATGGTGTTGTTTCTATTCCATCCTGTGCAAAATTCATGGGTATGTCGGAAGAGAAGTTATATAAATATGTCTGTCAAAGCAAGTTCACATGACATAAAAATTACTACGGAGAAACGGAAATTAATATTTGCAAGAGACGTAACAAAACACTAATAAAACCCCGGGCTGTTTAAGGAGGTTTTTTTTTTTTCGTTATGTTTTTTGTTTAATTTGTTTGTTTGTTTATTCTTTGATCTTTTTATTGTCGTTACTTATCGTTGTTGTTGCTGTCATTGTTATTTTGGAATTTGTTATGGTGTATAACACTTGTTGCCATTATTTTATAATCTCTCTTATTTAGAATAATGCTAAATATGCGTGTTCATTGCTAAAGTATGTAACTCGGTGTCCGCGATCTTTGACAACGGACATGGAAATATAATAACAATAATAATAATAGAGAGCAGTTATATAAGCGCTTATCCCCGTAGGTATGGGCTCAAAGCGCTTTACAATCTACTATTACCCCGACAGACCCAAAGATGACACTCATAAACGTTCTCAGCTTCCTGGGAAGCACACAAGGCGGCTGCCTGTTAGGCGCTCAAATCCTTTTCAATCTAATAATATCAATCACTGTCTATAGTCGGGTACCTATTTAAACCCTTGGAAATTTGTCAGGAAATTTGCGTAAATTGTCTTTCCCAAGGACAAAATGTCGGGACCAGTCAGGATTCGAACCCGAGACTTCAGATCCTGAGTCTGACGGCCCAACCGCTAGGCCACCGGCACCACAAATATCTTCAAAAATCGCTGGAAATCCAAACCCATGACGTAAAACCTATAACTGCATCTAACCATCCATCCACTAGCCCCTTCATAAGCCATAATCTGTTGTGAGAACCCAGTCGTATTTCATTTCACATTAACTTTTAACACTTTCCCGGCCATGACATGGAGACACATCTAGATACTCTTCATGGTATCTATAAACTTCAGATAGAAACAGTGTAGTTCAGGAAGATCCTAGCACTTGACCATGAGAGACAGAAATATGAAAGGCTTTGAAACAAATATTGTCATTTCCACGGCCAATTCAGCATACCTCACAAATCTCCTGTCTTGCCCTTGGCATGCAAAGTGTTAACATTGGTGGTTTCTGTGGCAATTAGTACAGCTATCCTAATCTTTTAAAATCCCCCCTCTTTAGGCAGTAAGAGTAAGTCTGTTTATACTAAATCTTCTTGAAATGGCTGGAATCTACTATTATAGCTTGAAATTTAGTTCGGAATAAAAGTAAATGTCATGTGAATCATTCACTCTTCTCTACAGTTTATCCATTAGTCTTAAGTGCATGTGACATTTACTGTCCCGGGCAAAATCACATGAATAAATTCTTACAGTAGAAAAAACACGGCCAAGTTCGAGCCAAAGAGTGAATCGTCCAAGGCGACACAGGGACTCAAGTGATCATGTTTAGTTAATCACTGAACCTCACCTGTAAAGAGGAGGAAGAAGAAGAAGTAGAACCACATGTTTTTAAGAGGGTGTTCCTCTATGTAATGGCTCAGGAGAGGTTGATTTTTTTCCCTTTCTGCCGAGGTAATCAAATATTAACTACGTTTGAAATAGGCTTTGAATTGGTTTTGAAGACGTCAGATTCTGTCATGGGTGAAGGGGGATTGAATTTTCAGGCCAAATCATAAGGGAAAACAGGTGAGTGTTAAGGGCGGGGCATCATGCTGAGGATGAGTAAATAACTGATAGATGTAGCAGAGGATGGCACTAGAAATATAGCAAATAGCAACATGATAGATATAAACGTACTTGAATATACCAGAATGGCGATAACACTGTCAATGATAAAGAAGAATTAGATTGAACTAGAGGAAATAAAACAGCGATACGAAAGAAAGTAATATGTAGGCGATACATTAGTAATGACATCTATAGCAAGGGATAGTTATGTCAAGTATCTCACAGGATTCCGCAGTTAACTACATGTGTAGCACAGAGGTGTCATATAACAAAAAAAACTGGCAGGAAATGGCCTGGTGTGGGAATTATCAGATTGTATCGATGCTTCAAAATTTATCACCGTCTACTTCATTTTAACTCTTTGACCACCACGAAACTACAGCGCTAGAAATTTTAGATATTCAAGATCTTACATCTTGCACCTACTATTGTAATTCAAAGCTGACGCAGACACTGAGTGCCACCATGGAACTTTGGCTTTCAGCAGCCAAAAAAGTCAGTGTTTTAAGCACAAGAGAGAGAGAGAGAGAGAGACAGAGAGAGCGTAAAACGAACGATTACGAGTCTTGATGGTGATAGGGTTAAGGGTCAAGACAAGCCATTTGATATTCATGACATATGGTGCTGGTATCTTGAACTTGACGTTACCACAAGGCAACAAAAAACTGAGTATGTCTTTAAAACTAAAGACTAACAGATGAAAGATACTAAAGTAAGTTGAAAGTCAGTGTTTCTGAAGTGGGAAAATAAATATTAAAACACATCTGTGTGCAGGTAAAGACCCATGCAGTAATCTGTGAGATGTGTTTGTAAGTGGAAACACGGGAGTCTGAAGTAAGAAATAATATGAAATGCTATTATGCCACCTCTTTTATTTCTATTTGCAAAAGTGAAAGGATCCTATGATAAAGATAGTCCCGCATGGTTGCGGATCCAAGAATCAAAAATACTCCAGTTCCTTTTGAGATAATTTATCTCGAGAAGAGCAAATATTTTTTTTTATTACCAAGGCTCTCATTCTAATTTCTTATTATTCCATGTTTAAATTTTACACGTTTGAGAACCTCCACCTTAAAATTTTGACTGTTAATTTCTCACTGATTTGTTTCTCTCTTCTTCATTTATCTTTCTGAATCTTAGTTCTAATTATGTGAACTGTGACTTAGGTACTTTTCGTTCTAATGCATGGGTCTCATCTTACTCTTGATGAACAGATACAGAAATAATATTTCATAGTAGTCACACAGGCAATGAAAAAAACATGAAAAGATCTAGTAGGTCATTTACAAAATGTTATTCTTGATATAAAGTGAAATAAAACCTGGAAAATTAGCTAGACAATAACAGTTGAGTAGACTATACATTTATATCTGAAAGTGGGTTAATAGGTAAAGTAAGAGTAAATATTGTTTACGGCTCGGGATAGCTGTGTGGCAGGGAAATAGGTCGAGAGAGGGCAGAAAAGTCATAATGGGGAGATTATTTACGAAACGAATAATCAAACAGTCATTATTACAGCTGCCTCCGAATATCGTTCCAAGTTGGTGTAGACGAGCAGAGGCTGACACTTGGTGGATATTTATTATTACCACTACTGAAGACCCAATGATGTTTTACTTGTTTCCATGTTATCCCCGTCATTTGATAACGTATTTTTAATGAACTGAATGGTGCATTTTGTCGCTCTCTAGGCCCATGTTTAACATAATTTATGGCAGAGTTTGCAGAAATCACCCAAGAGACAGGAAAGGCTGTCACAGAACCGCTTTACTCTTTCAGGATAATTATGTGATCTAAGTGATCAATTTCATAAGCATTTTTGGATGGCTCTTAAATGGATTATAGACCTATTGAGAATTACAACACTAGCAAAGTGATTTCTCTACATTTATCTGTCTTTTGACCCCTGCCGATGTCCTAAGGGCGCCTTTAAAGATAAGGCCATTAAGCTCCTCCAACTCTCTGTCTTCCCCTGCTCTTTGAAAATCAGTAAATCTCATTTCTGTCCATTCTAGAATGCTGTCTCTGACTGTGCTTGGTAAGATGATTTGTGCAAGGGCTCACGATCGTTACACATGCCAAACCACGATCGTTACACATGCCAAACCACCCCCATTTTCTTCACTAGGGCTAGGATAATGTTTGTGAGGACTAAAAGCTCTTGTCTAAATGTTATTTGTGGAGTTTGTATGGCCATTGTGAGTTTCCCACCAAAGCAACCGTATGGGTGAGGAAAAGAGTCTGGGTGAGCAGCATTTATCTCGTTGGAAAAAATAAACGTCCCTGCCTCTCATCGAATTGAAATCGCCCACTTTAAAAAAATTTAACTGATTTCAAATAATGTCTTTAACTGGGCAGCTGTTACAGACCAAAAATAAAGAGTTTCATAATTTTACGTTTCATAATAGTGACAAGATGACTTCCTAGAACGAGACTGGTATAAAATGTTTGTTACATTACCGAAAATGTCCATATATTATGTAGGTTGATGGTCTATATATTATGTAGGTTGATGGAATCTGAACATTGATCTGTAAATTCACAAACTACCGCTTTGAAGCCTCGGTGAAGAACCGGGTAGCCCCGGGCCAGAGGAGACATCAACAAAATGCAAGATACTGAATCGTGTGATGAGATTTCTAACAGTGCCAAAAATGACTATGCACGGGCTGAAATGACAAATTACAAAAGAGACTCCGACGGATAAATGCAAGAGACTGACATCTCATAGTTAAAGCACCAGAGGCTGCCGAAAGGGACAAAATGCCAGAAGACCTTGAACTCGAACTCAGCAAGGAGCAGACAAACACAGGCAAGTCTATATAACGCTTGTTATCTGTGATTTATTTTACTGCCTGAAAATATCATCTCACTATCTCAACGAGGAGATGTACGAGGTTTTGGGCATTAGAAATTTATGATAAGAGAGAATCTCGTTACGATGTTCATGTCTACTGCAGAGACAAGCGTCGTGTTTCCTGTCTTTATGAACGATGTACCAGCCTCAGTTTTAACTTAATTCTTTTCTACGTCCTAATGAGGTCACCTTAGTTTTCAGCAGTTATTAGCCCATAGTCTAGTCTAGCACAAAAAACATACAAGATTTACAGATGTAGAACATTGATGTATTCGCTTGCTCCACATCACATATAGACGTTCACTTTTTGCCTTATCAGGATGTTAATTTTAGCATAGACTGATACCCTGTGAGTTTGTCTCCGACTTGAGCTAGTGAGATAAACTGCAAGGACGAAAAGGAAAACTCTCTTGCGATTTTTATTGAAGCAGACAAAGAAAGTTTCAAGGTGTATATTTGGAGCACATTTTAATTTAGAAATGATTTAATGGTATTATCTGCAGGTTGCGTGCTTTCTTAGCAAAACATATAAACGTTTTTTAAATTAGCATGAAGACATTGATATCCTAGGTCTGATAATGAAATTTCCCTAGTCCACATTATATTACATGAGTAACTCGTATCACATGTTTCGTCAGTTAGATTCTTTTTTTCGGATGCTTTAGCATTGTTACTTATACCGATCACGTCCAAGCATAGAAATAAAGCATGAGAATCCCTTAGCTCCCGAGGGTTGCACCCGGCAGCCAATTATACAAATTGACTTGTCTGTTGCTTTCCTAAAGAAAATTGCAAATGGCTCTTCCCGAATCAACAAAACTAAGAAACGAAGCGGAATGGAGATGTTTTCTTTGTGTCTGAGAGAGGCAAGTGTAGTTGCTGACATTTTTTACTGGCTTGAGAAACTGGAATGAAACAACACGTCATCGTTTGCGAAATGGATCTGTAATTAATCACGGGAAGAACAAATAACGGCAGACAAACAGACAGACAGTCTGACAGAAAGTGGCGGGAGTTAGACATATCCAGAGATCAGCAAATAAGGCGGCTGAGCGTCAGACTTGCCTCTATTGTCACAATGACCCTTCTCCAAATGTCCGAAAGAGATCAGTTCTTGTGGCGCTGTGTCAAAATCATCTATTTCTTTTATATTCCCTTTTAGCCATCTCATATTCCATGGCTGTCGAGGAACTTGCAACGATCTAATTCTTATTTATCTTTTGAGATTAACAATGAACTTTAGCCTTTATGTTTATGTTTGTTTGTTGTTGTTGTTGTTTTTTTTGCAGTTTTCAGAAACAGCATCATCACGTTCTTGCCATTCTCTCTCAGTTCTCTTTTTTCCATGGTAATAAAAGGAACTCATTAGATTCTTGTACAATCATTCTCTGGGATTAACGATGGATTTCAGCATATGTATCTGTGGTTGTCTCTGACTGTGTTTGGTGTTCGATTTACACAAAGTGCATTCACGCCTTGCCAGATCAGACTGTGAACTTTTTTGTCCTCATATTGTTGATTATTTTATTCCAAAGATCCGCCCCTAATGCCATCCCCGCGAGCAATAGAAATATTTCTGCGTTAATTGGACTTTACCTGAAACCATATCAAGATTTTATAATTTGATTGTGCCTGATTTCGGATACTGAACACCTTTTCTTTTGAGCAATTGTGTTGTTCTAGAAGAAAGAATAACAAAATCTTAGTTAGTGTAGATAATGTTCAATAATTCAACAACATGATATCATTAACGACCAAAAGAAATCCTTTGGGAGATTTATCGTGGAACAAATCTGTATTATACTAGGAAATACTTGCCAAAAATAAGTATGGAAACTAACAATGAAATGATCTTATTAAGCAGGCATAGGGTAGAATTAATTCAATATTGTGATTTAGATACATTCATCAACAAAACCCTTATTTTAAAGAACTTAGTCAACACGCACCCTAGACTTTGTTATTAGTGTTCAGTAAAATTAAATGGTGGGCTGTGATGCTTGAGTCAAAGTTTCTTGTGGAGACAAAGAGTTGCAAGGCGGTCTTGGAAGACAATAAATATAAATTCCGCTTGTATATTACAAAATACAGATCCAAAATGTTTTCCATAGAGAACGGACAATTTTCACATACAGTCAGAGAATACTTTATCTTCCAGAACCTCAAATTCTGTGTATATTGTTTTTATCTAACGGCAAAGAAGGATCACTCTGAGAAAAAAATTGTGTCTCTTATCTTGCGAATCAGCTTCACCAAGCACAAGTAAACATTCATAGTGGACCATTTAACTAGATTTACTGCATTCAGACCATTGCAGAGACTGATACAAACATTGTACTATTGACTGTTGTTGGCTTTTGGGTCTTTGGTTATATTACGTCTTTTAACCTCCTTGATGGTGGTTATCTCGACGGGTCTTTGAAAAAAAACAAAAAAACTCTATTTCCTATGCTAAAAAAAAAAAAAAAGCCGATCTGGCCAGAGGGTCACAGCCAGTAGTGGCCGCAGATGTTCACACGGCTCAGCTTTGCTGATGTTCCACTCTGGCTTAGAGGCTTATTTCCCTATCTGTTGTTAAGACATATACATAATCAGCCACAAATATTATTCCATAATATAACAGAATCAACTTCATAACATCTCAGGACATGGACATAGACAGGCAAACCATATGTGATAAATAATTCTCTTTAAGAGGACCTACGTAGACAATAACCATAAATATAATACAGTAATCACATTATTGTTATTCTAGCCAAGGAGGGACACTCTTGGGTGATTAAAGGGGAATGATTAAGTAGGTCCCATACATAGACATATTAATATTAGTATAACTACACCCCGGGCGCTCTCATTAAGGCTTTAGCTTCCATGTCCCGATTTCAACAATGGGACTAGACCGGACTCTGAAAAGAAACGCATATAGCGAAATATACACACACACACACACATACACATACACAAACATACACTAAAAACAGGGCGTGGGTAACAAATTTAAGACTAAAACTTCTTGCCATGAGTAATAAATTTAAAACCTATTGAACCTAGATGCCCTCCAAATAATTACAATAATAATATAAGTGTTTATCATTAAACATTACGGGGAAATAAACACAATAAATAAATAAATGGTAACAAGTGATAAGAAAAGAGGTCTCAAGGAAGGCCTGATAAACTTTACTACACATTAGGTCTGATGCTTATCGGTGAGTCACTCGAAAAAAGGAAGGCAAGGTAGAAGGAAAAGAAAACATGGTGATTTAAAACAAGAGGGATATAGAAGAAAGAGAAGAAAGTCAAATTATTTGAGTTATACACGTGTGCATAAAAAAAAAACGGATGAGGCGCCACAGTAAATACCAAAAAAAAAAAACAAACAAACAAACAAAATGCATCTGATACAGTTCAACATAAACAAACAAGAACCCATTTTCTTTTTGGTGTTAGATGTGATAGATGTAAATGTGTGTGTCCACGTTAGTAGAAACTTGGAAAATTTAAAAATACAAGGAGATAGCGAGGGACTTTGTTGTAAATTATCCATTATTGATTTCTTTTCTCCCTTCTCAACATCTTGTCTTCTCTCTTTCCACTAATTCACTAATTATCATCAGGTCTAATGTGTGGTAACTTTCAGCAGACCTTCCTTTAGTCCCCTTGTCGTATTAACTGTTACCATTTATTTACCATTATTTTTTTTTTCTCCGTAATTAAATCATTAACACCAGTTGGAGGGTATCTCCGCTTTCTTTTCTTCTTGACCTGTAAACGTATCTTACCCGATTACCATGTTTGGCACAATATAGCCGTAATCGTGCTGATGTGCCGTTAAACCCCAACACAAACAAACAAACAAACAACCAAATTTAATAAGTCTATTACTTGCAGCGGAGAGTTTTAGTCATAAATTTCCAGCCCAAGCCATCTTTCTACTTTTGTTTCTTTTTTTTTTTTTTTTTCGAGCTTACTTTCATAGCGCTGTCGACTACTTAACATGGAGCGCCGACACCCTACTCAAACTGGACCGGAAGTTGCCCAGTCGCGCGGGGTCTATTAAACTAGTATGTATTCTGGTCCCATAACACCTCCCGTCCAGCTGAGTGTCTGGAGGGCAGGAAGCTAATAGCAGTATGTTAAGGGACCTACTGAATTATTCCCCTTTAATCATCCATGAGTTGCTTCCTTTGGCTAGAATAACAAAAATGAAAAATTGCTCGTGCTTTGACATATAACACCACAGTCGATATACATACAATGTAGTGGATTACCTAACCACTGCTTTGGATCACCTTATATCGAAACTGTTGTGAAAACTGAAACGCTGAATGCAGCATGAAATAATCAAAAAGAAAATCGAACCATTTATGGTAAATTTTGCCTCCAGGTAACTTATCTGAAATTGAACTGAAAATTGGATACAATGAATCGAAGAAATAATAATGAAACAACTGCAGAAAATGTTACGCCATTCTCAGCTTATTTAGCCGCTAGTTAACTTGTTTGTTGAGGAAAGTTAAACGAGTGCGGAGTTCATCTCAAAAACCCAGAGCCAATTCTGTTCGATTTCCTGCCTACGATTTACCCTGCTTGATTTACAATGAATCCAAACTTTTCATCTTCTCTCCCCACGTTACTTCCTACGTTCAGATCCCAGGGGAGAGTACTCAGGTCTCAGGGGAGAGCACTTAGATTTCAGGGGAGAGTAGAACATTTGTCTAATGTAAAAACAATTATTTCTAAAGATAACTACGATGCTCGGAAATCGTATTATTATTATTATTATTATTACTATTATTTTCACGTCTCTTCAGTGCCCACGAATTACGTCCGATGCACAGACAAATACATACACACACTAAGGGTGTGAACAGACCAGAGCTGGCGGTGTACTGGGGCTGGGATGGGAATGGTGGCTCACCACGCATATATTATGCTGCACGC
>JBCEWB010138668.1:0-11000 GCA_039654565.1 Peronia peronii | reverse complement strand
CATCACAGACTTCCCAGCCACCATCGCCCACCTTGCCCATGCGTATTTTTCTTCTGCAAATCACCTGGTGTCATACACGAAAACATCTTAAGTAAACAAATTAAAAATTATCACACGTTACAAATATTACAATGTGACTGAACTGTTCAGCTCGAATGAAAGTTGTTGAAATGTTGTTTTTATATGGGACATCATTCCATAGATTGTTTTTAATGAGTTAAAATAATCAAATATGCTTGATTACTCTTATTTTCAGAAATGCTGTGAAGGTAAATGACTTCTTCTGGAGTGTGTAAGAATACACAAGCTGGTGTTTTGGGAGCTATAAGCATTGGGACAGACCCCAAGAATAACTGCTATAATCATTTACAGTCAGATAATTAAATGGTGACATACAAACAGACATAACAGACTCCAGCAAATAAAATAATCGAATTCCGTGTCTCTGTATTGACAATTCGTGACGAAATAAACTACTTTGCTTTCGGAATGTACTCCTAGAAGTCATCTTCTCATTTATATGGTGAATCCTTTATGTTCGTCTATGAAATCGTGGAGTTAAGCCATGTTTAAACTCATCAAGATAATTTTCAAACACAATAAATAATTTTTCAATAACAATAATTATTAGAATATAAAATGGATGATTTAGTCCAATTGGCAACGGTGACGCTTACATTTTTCACAAACATAAACACAATTCACAATCTACTCCCCATTGCATAAAATTCAGATTGGCCAGGCAGAACTCGAAGACAATGTTTGGGGGCTGTTTGGTTTTACATTTCCGAAAAGATCTGTAAGATTAAGACGTTATATTATAATATTTATTCCGACCTTTTGAGAAATGTCTTGTTTCTTGATCAAAGTTGATGGACATAATACTACAACATATAAACCTTCCATATAAACCTGAATAGACACACATAAATCATTTAGAAAATGTTTCTCAAACAGTGTCACAGGTCTCAAAGGAGATGGGTATTGTCTGGGAGGCAAAACAACATGTCCCTTGCACTGTCCAATTGTGTGTCTCATACAAAAGTTGAGAAAACTATAAAGACAGACACAATGAGGACACAATACCTTTACTGGAATATCTGCATCTGTCAAACTAAAACAAGTTGTGCAGGTTTCTATTTAAAAACAAATTCTGTGAGAGAGCTAATTTCTTTAATGTATTCCATCAGTACTTGAGGAGGAAATACGTATTCCATGAACAATTCTGAAAACATTGGTAAACTAATCTCACCTTTGATTCATTGGGATGTTATGGGCATATTTAGTGAGTCGCGGTAGAAGAGAAGAAAAAACAGAGAGGCGGCTGACATCTCTTACTTACATTTAATTGATCCAAGACGCTATGGAATGTTAGAGGCAGCTGGTGATCAGGTGTTTTGTCCAAATCTACAAATTCGAAGTCGCAAGCGTAAGAATTCCTGCGCAGTGAGATCATTATATCTGGTGGTGGCAAACAACAAATACGTAACAATATACATATAATCTAAATAACTTTCCATTATGATAATAAATGAGTAATATGTCGAAGAAAACAATGGAAAACAAGCAAAGAAGGGGGCACAGGAGGCTAGTCATGAAATAGAGATTCTATCACCGAGTTTCTGTCATGTTCACTCACGCACAAATCGTTTGTACTTTCCCATAAAACTTCTGTGTTTTCTGGACTAAACATGCATATCCATAGTCAATTATTTCTTGTGGTTCTTCGTTTTGTGACCGTTGACAGAGTTTGCTCGAGATACTACTCTCGGAGTCCCTTCTCCAAAGAAAAAGCGCACCGACACACGGGTCATGACATCATTCTTTCAGATAATGGCATAATGGGCTCAAGTCCAAATGCTACCACATTTACTGACTTCGAAATTTCACTGCCACAATATGCTGTTAAATGACACTTAGTATTTCCTCTCATGAGATATGGCCAAGTGTTTTGTCTGTAATCTTCTAACCGTCCATTCATGGAGATTGCATCCCTACTGGTGAACACGGGTGTTTTCAATTTCGTCGTTTTCTAGCACGATTCTCCTACTCAGTGTTTATCCACTCAGTCACGCCTAGGTCTGGTTTATTCTTAAAAAGGTGTACGAAGTTCGTGTCAATAAAAAATGATACTCTTTTGGCCAGAATCTCTGGGTGCTCATGCCCATTTCACTCGCTTTGTTTACTGCCGAAAGTAATGAAACTCACCTTGAAAAACAAAACAAAACCAAAAAAAAAAGTTGGGGGGAAGGGAGGGGGAGGGGGGTCCAAATGCCCCGTGTAAATTGTAATGTCCTCACAAAATCAGCATACATTCATTTTCTTTCCATGTCAAAGTTAAGTATCCTTGCTATCTTTGGCATGATATAAAAAGTCAGTTACAGGACGTTGCATCTCGTGTTGACATTCAATTCCTCGCAACCACAAAATCGGTATTCTTGGAACTTTCATAGATATTCCTAGCTGTTAGCGTTGTTTGTGCAGTGAACATTATAGAACACGAGTTTCGGTGTGATTAAGTCATCCAAGATGGTGGCTGATAATGCATTACTACCCAGAGTAAAATTAAAAAAAAAAAACGGGCTGGATATTAACAGCACATTTATATGTACATTAATGTAATGAACGAAACAATAGAAGAAAATGCCATCTATTGCATACAATCAGACTAACAGGCTGAACGAGGAAACAAATGAATTAAAACTAAAAAGAAAACGATGAGAGGGGAAGTTACCGAAAGGCGACACTGCTCCAAAAGCATAGTCATGGTGAAAGCATGCCATGGCCGTTGTCACAATCACAAATAGTAAGTAACGTTCAACTTAATGATTCATTTTGAGGTCTTATTTTCTCTTCTCTGCCCAAACAGCCTATTGCTACGTTCTTGATCTACGTATATCTATTTCATCTCACCTGTTCCTGTTTTTGAGTCAATTTCATGGCATTCTTTTCTGATGTTTCTTGTTTGTATGACTTTAGGCTTGTCCTGGACATGTTTGGGTTCTTCAAAGGCAGGCGGTGGTATGATGAACCAGAGAATAATGATGCTCAACACAAGCAGCAAGGCAATTTTGATTCTGGTTGTCGTGGTTCTCGTCATTTTGGAATCTGGTAAGGACAGTAGAGAAGAGAATAGTTTACATTGTGAGGAAGATTAAAGGACGGCTGGGTAGGGATATTCGGCAGGAACATCCGTTGGGATGGGGGAGAAGAGGAGGGAGAAATAGAGCTAAAGTGTTGCAGGTAAATTTCTGATAGCCTCATTCCCCCCTCCCCCCACCCCCCTTCTCAAACTAATGATGTTTTTGTTGGATCAATCTTATGTTTCAATGTTGGTGAGCAAGCGCCACACGCTGAAATTTGATTTCTTATGACACTCTTCAACACTTTGTTATAGCTTTTGAGTAAATCGAAGTTGGCATGATTTTACCTCATGAGCTGGAAAGGCTCTAACTCATTTACAAAAATATTTTTTCTTTCGTTTTCTGACTTACCAGCAAAACCTCATCAGCTAATCACATCCGTTGGCCTATGGATTCCCGCTGGAGATGCGAAATGGCGTTTGAAAAGATTAAAATTTGGATTTGGCAGTGTTTAAATTATTATTGTCAGTATGTTAGGTGCCACGTCGTTTTTCCCATCAGCCCACATTCACATTAATTTTCTATTTCTAGCACAGATTGTGAACCCTTCATCATATCATAAAAGAACACCCTTTGAAAATAAACTCACATGAATTGGACGGTCATATTCAGTGTGAATTCCGTTTTGCATTGTTGAAAGAGATGTTACGTTGTAAGGCGTACAAGAACACATTTAAAGTTTTCTAGAGACGTTGATCATATTAAAAGATTGAGACTTCTTGTTTTTATTTGTTTTGCAAGTTTGAACCTTAAAAGGTCTTTGACAATTAACACAGACTAACCAGACGGAGTGCTCTCTTTGTGTGACGTCACGAAAGTCATGCCAGGGGCTGAGCGACCGCCGCATTGGTTTTTCTGTGGCTGAGTAGGCGCTGCCTATTGATGTAATGGCAAATCTTAGCTCTTCCGTTGTTTTCTTTTCATTACCAAAAATTGGGACCGTGAGATTCATTTTTTTTTTTTTTTAGAAAAGATTAGAAGCTCCACATATTAAGGTTTCTAAATCACTAAAATTTGTACGGGTTAGTCCCGATTTACCGGAGCTATACTTAAATTTCAATGCCGTGGTCAGTTTGTTAAGAATTTCTTTAATGGAATTTACTCATAATATTGACATGTTTGCTTTTGCAGAATCGACAGTTGTGAAAGTTTGATGGGCAAAATGTTGGCCTTTTTCGAATTTTGTTTCTCCTGTATTGGTATTGATTGTTAGTGTGTGTGTATGGGGGGAGAGGGGGGGGGGGAAGGGGAGGGGGCGGCAGGAGTTGGGAAGGGGGGAGGGTGATATGGCCAGTAGGCCTCCTTGTATCTGCATGTAATATGTAGAGCTCAGGGTTGTGCTATTATCTTACGCGTCTGATGTGGAATGAAAATCAGAGAGCAAATAATAAGAACCATTCATCCCTGTTGTAACTTTGTCTATTTGCATGATATTCATCCTGCCTGTAACTGAAAAATTCGGTTGAAAATTCGTTCTCGGTATTGATCTATTCACAGAAACCTGCTTTCTTTTTTGGGAACGTATTGTTTTGCTGCACACATTATGAATGTTGATAAATATTTATATTATCTTTGTTGATTTTGAAATATGGAGTCAAATCGGTTTCAAACTTGTGCAAGAGTAAATGTTCTAAATTTTGTTGGCCTCCATGTTCTTTTATTTCTCTACAAATCTGATAAAGTTTATCAAGATATTCTAAGTATTCCAAATTTATTTGTTCTTATTGTTTCCAGCAAATCTGTGCCCAAAGACTATAAAAGTATACTTATTGTTCTTTTATTACATAAACTTAGCATTTAGTGCTGAGAATATCACATTTTTAATCTTGAAAAATAAAGAATCTTCATATTGATCTATAACTGATACTATCATGTACTAAACCACATTTTTATTACATAGACTAAGAATTATTTGAAATATTAATATTAGATGGCAAACAAACATCTCTATGGTTCAAATGAGTCTACAGTAATTTTGTATTTAATTTTTTACTCATCTGAGAGTCCGAATTACACACTCATTTCAAGAAGTTATTACTAAAAGACGCGTAAAGATATCGGGAAACAGAGAAGATGGATAATAGGTGGGATGTTGAGCTTTCATGTGATTGTAAATTTGCACCTATTCCTGGGAGAGTTTGGCTGTTAACAGCAGCATATTAAAGTGCATCAAAATCAAAGAAATTCCCTGCAATGGAATTCCTGATGTCGCAAGAGGCGCAATAACCTGTCGTCCGTGTAATTTATTGCTGGACTGAGCCTGGAACTAACTGCTCCGCTTACATAGAAGTTAGGAACTACCGAGCGCAAGTACCGTGCCCTGCTCATAGCCTGAGGGTTAATCTCTCGGCCGGGGTCAGTCTGCCGATTAACTAAGCGCTCCCCTGAGACCTGTCGCAACAAGTAAGAGACTGCTGCCTGACCGTATACAGGAAAACCAACATGGCGGACAGTCGGGCAGCTTGCGTAAGAGCGGCACGGGTTCAAGGAGCCCTCCGCTCCGTCTGGTGACAATTAACTGTGACAATTAACTCTTAACCTTCATGTTTCTATATTCTTTTCTTTCATTCACTAAAAGATTAATTTGTAGACAAAATAAGTACACACTTGCTCACTGTCTATCCTTTAACCCTTTCACTGCCAAGGTTATTTGGACATCCATTCTCAAATCTCTCCTGCATTAAAGTGGATGCTTTTTCCAAGACTTTTAAAGCCCTACATTGTTGGGGTTACCGGGAGTTTGTGCTTAACTGCCGCAAAGTCGAGTCACTGTGTTTAGAGTGTGAAATTATCTAAATCTTCTAGTGATTATTATCCTTGGCAGTCAAAGGGTTAAAGTGACTAAAAAACTTTTTTTTAAAAGTAAAAAACCGTCTATTCTTGTTTAGGACTTAGGTAATAGTAATGCTACAGCTGCAGATGTTCTGTTGTGAGTTGAAGGGAAGATTCATTGGCCACATTATTCACTCATTTTTGTCTATGTATTATTTTAGAACTTTTTTTTTTTTTATTGTTGTTCTTGTTCTTAGTCGAGTTTACCAGTCATTTCAAAGAACTTTCTGGTCAACATCGGTGTTGATCCCAGAGCATCAGATGACAGTAAGATTAATTAATCATATTTGAAAGTGAAGAGAATTCAGGCAATTCAAACCCCTTGTTTCAGAAATGTCTCACTTTCGGGAGTCTAAGATCTTAGTGACTTGCAATAATGTAATCGAGCAGCATAGAGACAAAATAGCATGTCGCATGCTGATATTAACGCTCGTCTACTTGCCTAGTGCACATTCTGGCTTTATTTATTAAGCATTTATTATTATTATTATTATTATTTTTCAAGCGGGCTCGAAAATTTGGCTAGCGTTATTAATTCATTTCATTAACTCAATTCAAAATTCTCGTAGTGTTTTTCAACTTTTTTTAGTGTATTTGATTAGTTGCCGGTGGACAGTCGTCTTAATTTTAAGACATTTTTCGTAAAATGATGATGATGGTGATGATGATGATGATGATGGATGATGATAATATAATCACATTTTAGTTTGTTCATGGCAACTGAACACCTGTTTCCAGGAGCCAAATCCCTGATATTGCTGAAAAACTGCTCTAAATGCAAAGATCCAGTGTTTGCAGTGATCAATAAGATATCAATATATAGGGGGCCTTTACAAAAATCAGAGGTTTGGTAACCGGTCTGGTAATTTAAATCAGACTGTTACCAATGACCAACATTGGGCCTTACTAATTAAAATGCATGGAAAGTTACTCTGTATGTGTATTTTCTCTCTCTCTCTCTCTCTCTCTCTCTCTCTCTCTTTTTTTGTTATTGCAATGAACAAGTAACACAATAATAATTCATTGTGCATTACCTAATCACAGGTAACATAAACCGAATGTCTCTATCGCTTGCCGTCTTGTTGTAATAAAGAAAGAAAGCCTTCACCAAAGCGTTCATAACCATGAAGTGGGCATTATGAGATTCACAGAACAGTCCATTCTGACTGTTATAGCTGAATACTTGCCACCAGTAAACTACAACATGAAACAAACAACTAGTCTTCTTGATAGTTCCAGAAGAAAGCTTGCCGTGACAAATGTTAGTTCTTTCAAAATGACTACCACCCCCTTTATCACACCACCACTCTCGGATCTGGCTTCATTATTTCAGACCATAGTTCAGAGTCATGTCTTAAGCTGTAATCACAAAATTGATAATAGCGCTACTACCAACCCCCAGTATCAATTTCGTTGAGAACACAGCTTGACTTGGCTATCTTGGTTTCTCAGATTATCTTGACACGAATTACGTTAAAAAAAAAACAGAAAAACTAAAATCAGAATTTACTGAAGCACTCTGTTAAGAGTAAAGCAGATCCCCGTTTGTCTGAAGGGCTGGGTGGGTCACTTGAAAGGAGTCATTCAAATTTTTATTATTATCAAAGTCCTTTAGCGCTGGTAGAAATGGCGCAGACACTTTGAGCGTGGTTAGCTGGTAAACGATACTTGGGCTCGTTTTTCGAAGTCAAAATCCGGCTTGCAACCAAGCCCATATTTACATTTGCTGCAGGACGAAATTTAACTTTTGAATAAAGTCGCTTCAATTTTTTAACAGAAGTGGTTAGTGCTGGGTATTGGCGAGGATGAAACCCTTATTATTTCTCGTTTCTTTCCAGTTGTTACAAATTTAATATTGTAGTGGATCATTAGGGCTAGAATCATTGAAAGAGTTATGATGGCCTCGTTCACCTTTTTTCTTCCACCCTATTTATACTATTAAATAGAGCATGTCGACATCTCCAATCTACACTATAATCTAAATTTAGTCTAATCAGATAGCTTGGATGTTGATTTCATTATATATAACCAAAAAAAAAATGTTTATGGTGGAAATGCACTCAAGGGGCAATGTTGTATATATTTATTTATTTTATTTATTCTTTTTTATTTATTTATTCATTCATTTAATCATTCAATTTTTTTCTTTTAATATATTTAGTATTTTTCAATTTATATGTACACGTATGTGTTTATTTAGGGCATGACATTCGAGGTACATGTACATTGCTTGATAGGCACTAGGAGGAGCACGCCAGTATACTGTAGTTCGTCGCAATGTTGTTGCATTAACACTATCATTAGGAGGTCCCGAGTCACTCTCCCAAATTTCTAGAGGTTTCTCATTTTGTGGTTCAGGTTGAAAAAGTGCTTGTCGATGCAACAACTATACACAATTTACAATCGCCTGCGCCGACTTATTGATATCGAGCACTCTTCAGATTTCGGAAATGAGATATATATTTAACCTAAACTAAGCCAATTGCTCAAAAAAGAGTGAGGCCAAATTTAATATCGAATTTCTCCTTAGGATCACAAATATAATAGTATAACTAGACCTGGGGCGCATGCGCAATCTATATCCGCCCCCATGGTTCCAGTGGGCTCTTTTTAATATGCTGGGTTACTCTTCACTGCCTGGAGGCAGTAATATAACCTTCAGTGTTAGGAGGTAGAAAAGAGAAGTAGCTGTTAGAACCAAGTTCCGGGGGGACGCAATGGCTCTGTGGTTTGGCGTCTGCTTCAGGATGAAAACAACTGACTTCAGTGAGGTTGCGGGTTCTAGCCGGGCTCGACTCGTAGGTCTCCTCCATTGGGGGATGGAAGGACACGAAGATCGAATGGAAAGACCTACATTTTTTTCATTGACTCAACGGTCCCCTGGCTTTCTCTGGGTAGGGAAGCCCGACGTCTAGCCTTCTCGGATAAGGGCGAATGTATTTCGGAGGTCCCGTGTGTACGTTATGCACGTTAAAAAACCCTTGGCAGTTCTAAATCGATGAAAGAGCAGGCTGCGCGCTGCTGTCCGGGCAAAATTTCCAAATTCTAAATTTCTACCACAAAAATTCTCACCAAAATTAGGCAGCTACTTAAAGCCGAGATAATCCTACTATCTCAGGGTGAGAGGTTTAAGAAAAAAAAAAGGAAAAACTAAGTTCCGGTTTCGTATACTGCCTGTTGAGATACATGTTGTTCGAAAGACTTCTCTCACTCGAACAGACTTCAAGTTTGTGGAATCATATGTGTGGAATAAATCTTGCTATCGACGGATGTTAAAAGACCAAAGGACGGACGCATGTCATTGAAAGCAGGTCCATAACGTAAAAGATGAGTGCAAAAATTGATTAGCTTCATAAGTCATCGTGCTGTTTGCCAAGTGACCTATCCCGATTTTTTCGATTTGGTTCAATACACTCCAATAGTCATTCTTTAAAATCTGACTAGAGCGTGTGTTGACATGATGAATACTTTTATAGATATAGGTGGTGACCTAGCCCAGCCAGGCACTTTTTCACCAACTTGGTTGTTCGCCAACTGACCTAACCCGGATAGGCCAGTTGGCGAACTTCACCTGTGGTCGATTACTGGGATACGCCGCATGGTGTGTGTGATAGAATGAAGAATTTTGTAGCACATAAGTTGCACCAATTTAATTTTGTGTAATTGCATGTGTGTGTTTGTTTTTATACTTTAACTTCCACTATCATCCTGTCTTTGACTGTCATTGTCAGCACAGTGCAAACAGACTGCCCTTGTCTAGAAATCGCTGGACAATTCTTTTCTTTCACTTCTAAATCTATATGTCATACTACACACCAAAATGAAACTATGGGTGGACTTGCTTATATTTCTATAAGTTCAATTCCATGCTCACGTTTTACAATTATGTATCTAACATTGTCCTTAACCTCATAGGGTGGTCAATTTATTTATTTTTCTTTTATCTCACAAAAAGTACATTTCACATTATGCACAGAAAGTTTGGAAGATACAGCCCTCACTCTCTTGTGTAGCTCTTCTAAAATATCTGGTTGAGTTTCAACTTTATGATATAAATTGCTGGTGTATCTTGCCAACGTAGATGCGTTTCTGAAATCGACCCATACTTTCTATAGCCATCAATCAGACAAGTATAGCTGGTCAGGGAGACAACATCGTGGGTCTGTACATGGCTGTTCGCATAGTAAATTTAAAAGACCAACTTTCACACCATAATATTACAGAGCAAATCCGTAAGACAGGCCTTAAGACAACTTGTATATAAATTAAGGATAGATAAGTGCATGCCGCAGGTTATGAAACAGTCCCTGGCCTTCAGCCAAAAACGTAAACTTTCAATACGTGACTGGTATCAACACAGGTAAAATCCCACTCGAAGTGTAGGTGCAACATAATCCCGCGGTGGATCTACTGGTAACGACCATAACGTTGCATGACGACAATCGGCGAACGTGGGGGCCTCGTAGATGAAAACACAAAACGACAGTCAGGGTGCAGATTGTTATTACGTCCAGAAGGGAACAACACAAACGATTGCCGGACAAGCAGACATTGGATTGTGAGTTACCGACAACTTCTAAACGATCACATGACATTATGCTGCCAGTCCAGCTGTCACCTATCATTTCTATAGCAGTAAAAGAAAAACAAGTTTTAAAAAAAATGCCCTTCATTGTGCATGACCTGCAGGCACCAGAAATATGATGCTGGGAAAGAGACAGCGTTTAACTGAGTATCCTGCATGTTTGACATGACGACAGTAACAAGTCACCAATAGAGTTCCGCAAGATCTGGGAAAATTCCATCGACCAGCGAAAGTTTGTCACACTTCTTGGCTTGACTCTGTTATGGTGGGTAGGAAATTTATGATGAAAATTCTTCTCTATGAATGACAGACTCATAGCCAACTGAACCTAGACACTCTCCAAACAATAATAGTAATTAGTAATGGGTAGTGTTAATAATTACGTAGGAAAGAGACTGACGTACTTCCGGGCTAAAATAAGAACTTTCGGCTCAGACCGG
>JBCEWB010138657.1:0-11000 GCA_039654565.1 Peronia peronii | reverse complement strand
ATATAAAACACTATAAAGATACAGACAGGCTACATCTATCATCGATTCGTTTCAGTCGCGTTTCAAGTTCTTTCGTGTACAATGAAAAAATCAGTGTTAATTTTTGTTTATGTTGGTGACGGAAGTGACGTGTTAGAATAATTAGACGGACCCGACAGTGAAACGGACCGAACACAAATGGACTGTGGACATTACACAGGATGGCAAATGTCTTTTTCATTCAACTCAACTAGACCATCAACTGTTTTTCTCTACAGCAGGGTTATAACTGGCAAAAAGTATTCCCTGATAATTGTGACACCAAGATTTTCAACCCCTTCCTCCCCTCTTCCCCCTCCCTTCTCCCCCACCCCCCCCCCCCTTCCTCTCGGCCCGCCTCTGTTTCCAGCACCACTTAACACCAGATTTGATCTTGAATGCTCCATCAAAAGAAGCCATTGTTTTGAAGTGGCGACCTCATGGTTACCCTATGTATAGAAAAACACCATCAGCAACAACAATCACAACTATAACAACAACAAACACATACACACACAGATGCACACATGCACAGATGCCCCCACAACCACTCCAGCCTCTGTTTCTGTCAGAGGAGCCATGTTTTCAAATATGCAAGATGAGAATGAAGTGATCAAATGTCACTGATAGATTGATACGACCTGAGTGAATATACGAGGTATATTCTTACTAAGATGACCAATCTCTGATACAACAGCCATCAGTTAATTGGTTTATCGGCCCTCACTTAGGTTCGGTTTCGACTTGGACGGCGGGAGTGGACATTACAAACAGACACATCGATCACCAAAATCGTCGCTAAGTCTTCCCCATACTCGCGGCTGTCATCAGGGCCACTCTTGAGACAGTTCCCTACAGCCAAGCTGCTCTCCGCCCGCTTCTCTCATCTGGCCCCTAGAGGGTTTCTAAGTCCAGGGCTATCCATCACCTGAGACGGGGTCATGTAAATCTCTGGGGCGCCAGTGACGTGACCACGATTACCTACCTATTTGTCTTATCTTGTCATATTTTATAGGTATGACCAGTTCTCCATCGCTAGCCCGAGTGACACGGAAATCGCCATAACTCCTATACGGATGTCGTGTGCTGAGTAAACTCCCCTGTCGTGTTCAGAATACGCTGGGGGGATTATGCGCTAACCTGTAGAGAGATGTAAGCAGAATAATATTTCACTCGCTAGACGACAGGCCCACAAGAGATGATATGATTAACGTAGGCTTTAGATCTCCTTGTTCTCTGAAGTAGCCTCTGGTCACTGCCCAAATACGACCAAAAAAAAAAAAAGAACCATTGTCGCTGTCCATTCCACATGATTAGTCTTTTCCTTTGATATCATCTTGTCTTTTGAAGACAATAGGACAATAGAGACTAAAGCAGGTGACAGAAGGTTTCCTCCCTATGAAGAACAGCGACTTGAGGATTATGCTGGGAAATTTTGTAATGGTGTGTCCATCTCAGTCCAGATATTTTATAACCTGTTTTCTCATCTGAGGTGTTTTTTTTTTTCTATAACAGTGAGTCTTAATCAAAGTTCATCGACAAAAATATGAGTTAAATTGACTTCTCTCTCTCTCTCTGTCTGAGTCTCCCTCTCTCTCTCTTTCTCTCTGCTATGTACTCTGTTTCTCAGTCTCTGTGTATATGTCAGTCTTTCTGTCTGTTTGTCTGCATCTGTCCTTCTCCTCCCTCAGCTATACGGACATCGACTGCAAACCAAACTGCACATATTTCAATTTCAATATTTTTTTTGTATTAATTTGTCGTGGGTTTGATTTCTAATAAAATGTGATAAAGGTTGTTAGGACTGATTTGTTTAATGCCTTAGGCCGTCACTAGAGGTTATTGACATAGGTAAAAGAATGTAAGATACCAGGACAATGGGTCAACAGGGCATAAAACAAACCAATAGTTAAATCATCAAGTGCTCATATTGTAGTTCAGACAGAAAGAGGAAATATATTGATAGTTTCAGTTATCCCATTTAAACTGATAATGACAAGCGTTATTGATTACATTCTATAGCATGATAAAATGATAAATAAGTATAACACAGCAATTTCCTTTACATTAGCAAGGTATTTTAAATCAGATTACATATAAAACGAATGCTAGTATGGTCTATTCTCCTGTTGACAATACATTCAGTCCCCTTCGCACAATAAGATTCTATCTCCACTGTTTGACTGAATGAAGTTAGACACTACACACCTGCTCGTAGCATCCAGCTGACCTGTTACTTCTAGATAGTGTTATTTGAAACAAGTCCCATCATCATATCAACATATAAACGGATCAACTAAACGGCTGTTGTGAGCACACAAACTTCACTCCTCAATTTTAAACCTTCAGTCCTCGATTTCTCAAAATTTAGTGGAACAGGGCTGGGACTTTGTTATTTTACAGGGACGATTCATTACTTTCATCTGTGCTAAATGTGAAGAGAGCAAGGTTCCAGTTTCAGCCAAGTACTATAGGCATGGGTTGTTCTTGTTTCCTGCAACTTTTAAAAAACAATGAGCAGATTCTTCCTCTCTTTCACCAAGTAATTATGAGATGATTCTCCTCCTTTCAACCAAGTAATTTAGGGCGATTTCCTCGTCCTGTGGTAGCTTTAACCACGTCTCAATCCTAACCAGGACCTCGCTGGTAGGCAGACAGGCAACTGAACATCTCGTAAGAACTTTATCACTGGACATTTAGATCCTGAAACTTCCTTTCACTACATCGGTCGTTAGGACATGGTCCCCCACAAGGACATAAATTTTACTTCTATCCTTTCCTCTCTTGCCTTTCTTTTCTTTGACGAATATAGTGGGTTTGTTTTTTACTGTAAAACTTATAGGAAAAGAGGCCGAATAGAGACTCTAATAATACTGTTTGGCGACGACACTTCCAACTGTATAAATGATATCCCACATTGCTTTTGTTGTTGTTGTTGTTGTTATATTGGGGTTTAACGAGACATCAGCACGATTACGGCTATATTGTGTCAAATACGGTAAGATACGTTTGCACGTCAAGAAGAAGAGAGGAAAGAGAGCGGGACAGAAGACAGGAGCAAGGAGAGAGAGAAGAGATGTCTCTCCTGGAATGTCGAGGATGGCACTCCATGGGAGACACTCCACCGATGGCGGGCTTACACCGCCTGCAGGTGGGAGCAGAGAACCTACTTATAAACCCCGGGCCCCAGCGGGGGGCACATTGCTTTTGTACGCATACGCGCATACGCATATAATTATATATGTTTCACTTTTGTGAAAGAATTTCGATTTGCTTTACTCTCGAATCTTTTATCCAAGATGTTTTCACGAATGTCAAGTAAACGCATGTTTTCATAATATCTTGTACTAAAATGTCCAAATACACCCTTGTTTCCATGGAAACCGAAGATAAAAAAAAAGAAGAAAAAAAAAAAAGATTTTCTCAGTTTTTAAGTGTCTTGGCCACATTCTTTGCCCGCCGGAGACTCTGATTTTAGCAATATCGGTGTAACTCCCGGGTAATATGGATTTTAACTTGACATACAAGTTTCATGCAAATAATTATGTCCCAAGTACATAGTGTAAACAAACCTTTTTCTGATCCTCGAATTTTATTGAGGCTAAGTTTCTAATGTTGCATTTTTTAATTACCAGTATATAAATCCTCAGATTTATAATACCTTGCTATCCCCAATTCATTCTTGCCTTCAACCAAGCCTAACTGATGTTTAGTATCTTTTATTTTCATTCTCATCTCTCGGTGCCCATCTTGATAAAGGTTCCGTCTCTTTTCCAGTTCGACGTTTAAAGGTTTCTTGGTCATGGTAAACCGATCTTTGCCCTCTACATGCAGTTTTTTGTTGTTGTTGCCTTGTTTAGTTTTGTTTCGTCTGTATTTACCTTGTTTTTGTTTTGTTTTATTTTGTTTAAGCCACTGGCTGAAAAATCTTAACAGGTCCATGAGGTCCTACAAAAGCGTTCTATTTTCCTTTGAGACATCGGTGAGCGAATTTAGTTGCATTTATTTTTCCAATGATCTACCTATAAATATCATGATTATTAGTGACGTGCTTTGTGTCGAATATATGTGTCTGTATGTAACTCGTTCAGTTCCTCTCAGTTTAAGAACAAACCCAAAGCAGGTCTATCTTGAAGTTTAAAGATAACTTTCATAACAATCATATTTTTTTTCAAGTTTATTTCCCCTATAAGATGTTTATCTTATGAATGCATTTATGAATGCTTATGTCTTTTGAAATCATCTCTATTGCACATTATTTACTTTCTACAATCATAAAATATCTTAGAACACCACATTAATGAAGAATTTTGCTGAAACTTTCCACACTTTTCCTCTCTCAATTACCATGTGCGCACTTGGAGACTTATTTGCAAATTCGTCCTCTCCTTATGTAGCGTTTCATGGGGTATAATTTTGAAGCATGTTGATCTACTTTCATGTATTTTCGCCATTTAACAGTCAGCCTTTTGGACATCGCTCACGTCCTTCATTATTCTTATTTGTTTTGACTGGTATTATTTTTCTGGCAGTCGCCGTGGTAGAACTTGTTGCTGTTGTAGTTGTTGTTGCTCAGAACTGAATTTAGGAGCTGATGATTACTGGCATTAGCGTATGAAACTAAGCCCACAATTATATAAGTATGCCACAGAGTGAAAGAAAGTCTACGGATTATAAAGTCCTAGTCAATTGATCTGCTTTTTTTTTCTTTTCCATATTGTTCGTGCATTGAGTATTTATTTATCTGTTTAGCTTGGTAAACATGATTTTTTTTTGTCTGTTTTAGCCTACAGTTAATTCTGGATTGTAGATGGTAGAAAAGACAGGACGTTGTCTACTGAAATGTTACATAGTTATTTATGGAATTCTGCCCTTTTTTTCTGCCATGGGTGATCACGATTAAAACCAAATTGTGAGTTATTTGAATGTCAGTGTGTATGTGTGTGTGTGATTTGTGTGTGTGTGTGTGTGTAGAGGGAGGAGGTGAGGTGTATCACCATCTAGCAATACCATCTTAAAATGTTACTCATCAAGAGTGGGTTGAGTGTGTGTCAAGTGGGGAGGGGAGGGGTGTATTACGTATTGACAGAAGTCTCTGTCAGAGAAGACTGACAAAGGCTTAATTAAAGCATAAGGATATCTGTTCCAATCCACATATACTTATTTCAAAAAGGGAAAGGAAAATGTACTCTTTAGTCACGGTGTTGTCATCTAATCAGAGTAGGAAAATGTTTACAGTTATCATATGTGTCAAAATCTGGGAAGATAATAATGTGACATCTAAATCCTGTTGAATTTGGTATTATCAGTGGTATCATTCTTAGCATTTGTTATTTTAATCATTAACATTCTGTTTGTTTGTTTGTTTGTTTCTTTGTTTGTTTGTTTTTTTAATTTTAGAAGTTTGGTGATCATCACTCTCACCGTCTTTGTACAAAACATTCACAAAATGTTCCTTTGAACAATAGGTGATAGAAGAAAGCAGTCATGACCGCCCTGATTTTTGTAACGTTTGGCAAGTTTCTATTCAAATACCGATATTCAAAGTTCAGACTCCGGACATTCATTCTCAACAGCTCATCACTTTGAGCAAGGCAGTTAAAGAAGAAAAAATGTCTGATGAAGTAAATAAAGAAATAATAATTGAAAAAAAAAGAAAAAAAAAAACATCACGCATATTTCTTTGTTTCTGCAAAATGTTTTATCATATAAATGTTACTGTCAACATATAGTATTTAAAATTACAAATTCAACAAATAAAACAAACCAGAATTGAGTTTGGAACGATCTGCCTCTTCAATGTGTTCAAAATAATGTACTATGTTAAGTAATAATGTAATCATCCTCACTTAAATTGTCATCATAAATTGCTATCATGGACTCAAAGATAATATTCAAACAAGTTAAAACATAACCGAAATTGGCAAGGCCAACAACAACAACAATTTGACAATGAATGAAAACCAGTGTATATGAAAAAATGCTACTGTCTATCGATGAAGGCTGTAACACAAGACTGTACAAACAGTTTCATAACATACATGATTGAAAAAAAAATATGGACTGTATTCTATGGTCTATATTCATCAGTGATAAACACGTGTACATACACATATGAACTCTTATACACAGATACATCCACACACAAAAGCAAGCCTCATATTCCTGTATACCAGTAATTAATGTATATCATGATCTGATTGGATAAACCTGTAAAACATAATCAAATCAGTGATATCTTTCAAACGTTGGCAGGCCGGGTCCCCTGCATCTGTGTCAGTGTCTACAGTTGAAGACATGAAGTATTGATGATGACTCTCACTGGTGCCGTGTGGATGGATGAGCTAGCTAAGAAAGCTGATGTTTGTGGACATGACTGCAATCACGGATCTTGGGAAATCCACTGACAATTCTACGTGGGGCTCCCAACGCCCGCGGCTACAGATGCCGAAAACCTTTGGCTCTCTTACCCTATTCACAATGTGCTGCGATACTCAGGAAAGTGGCTCCAATGTTCTGGATCAGAAGTGTAGATTCAGCAAACAACAAACATCTTGTTGTATAAATGTGGGAAATTTCTGTTCTGCTTCCTGCAAGAGTCCTCTGGCTAATCTAGGGAGACAGGGTTATTCACCGATATCGAAAACAACAGCAACAACAAGGACAATGACAATAATAACAACGACAACAACAGCAAGAACAACAGATACCAGACTATTCTGGATCAAGAGTGCAGATAAGAGGTCTGTTATTTCATAGATTAAGGACATTTTTCCTTTTTCTGCCTTCTGCCCTTAGCCTAATAGTGTTAATTTAAAAAGCGCGCGCGAGAGAGAGAGAGGGATGGAGGGGGGGGGGCGGAGGGAGAGAAAGAGAGAGAGAGAGAGAGAAAGAGAAAACCGTCAATGAAAGAAAACAATTTTCACAGTGTTTTACCCAGGAGTGCTGATCAGCTTTCTGTTGCTTCACAGAAGTGGGAGGCGCTTTCTTTGTTTTTGTTTTTCTTTGTCTGTCTTTTTGGTATGGCCCTCTCTCCATCACCATATACACCTAAAAGGAAAAACTACCGATGAAGAAAAAAAGAATAAAACATTTCTTACAATGTACTGGATCAACAGGATAAACCTATTGGCACTATCTTCAAAAAGCCATCAGTTGTGGAAGGCAGGTTGGGGCAAGAGATTTTGTTTTCTCTATCTTCAGGGCCTCATGACACTTGCTTACCTACAGAGAAAGACGGGATACAGATACTGAACAGCCTTTTAATCTTTTAATCATAGCTGCTCTGGATCAAATGCAAATAATAATAATAATACTACTAAAATATACCTATTTTTTTTTTTCAGTCACAGAGTTCATATGAGATACGTACAGCTTATAAACGCCGAAAAATGTTAGTTTCCTGACACTATTCTGGATCAAGGCGAAACTCCGTCAGAGTTAGATTATCTACGGGAACATGCAATGCCACACCTACCATACCTATGAATCTAACTAAATTGCTTTCTTTATAACATGTACTCTCAATTGGCCATCAACGGCTTTTAAAATAGGAGCAGATACTGCGTTACAGCTACCTCGCTAATTTCTAACTTTGTACCTCCCACATAGTGAATCCATTCACAATATTTATAAATGGAGAGGGCTGGAAATTTCAGAGCACTGTGTCCCAAGTGTTAATGCTTGAAATGTATCAGTTAATACTCCCCCTCTCTCTCTTTCTCTGTGTGTCTCTCTCACACAGTCTATGGTATTTGTGTCAGTGTGTCTGTGTATGATTCTAACTCGCTGCCCTTGTGTCATATTCAAAACAGTTAGTTATAAAGAGTTAACCTATCGACTTAATAAATTATAATCACTGGTTTCAGAATTTCGAGGCCTAATCTGAAAATCCTACATTTACTTTGCTGCTTTAACTCATATTCTGCTAAACAAAACCAGGCACCTCTAGGGAAGTTGTTTTATTTTCACCGGCCAATGAAAATTATTTTCTGTAGCACAAAGCGTATAACGGAATGAGTCCTAGGGGATCCTGACACTGCCAATATTGAAATCTTCCGTCTTAAATAATAGATATTTATGCGAGATAATATAGATCTAGGTCTCCTATTGTGTGACCATAATGCTCAGTCATGTGTGGACTTGTCTTTCTCGTTGCACTGACAAAGATATCCGGTCTTGTCTGACTATGAATAGCCTGCAGTTTGTCTCACCAAACCACATAAAGGAATCAAAAATAAAGAAAAAAAAATAAAAATAAAAAGTAAAAAATATTTAAAAAATTAACACACATACACACGCTCCTACGATCACGCACAATAAAGAACAAAACAACATCAACTACAACAACAGCAACAGCAACATCAAAAACAACAACAAACAAAATAAAAAACTATGATGAACCAATAAAGTTTTTCAAAAAATTCACATGAGATAATTGTGTAATATATTATTGATGCCTAAATTATTCACTTTAACAATCAATAACCAGTCAGAGTTACCTTTTTATCATGACCTGCTACAATTATTTTTAGTTCTCTTATATAATAATGGATAAACAGTTCAAAGTACCAGGGTTCTTACCAAAGATGTACCATCCTCCCTTTTCCAAATGAAAATTGTCCCCCCCCCTCAAAAAAAAAAACAAAACAAAAACAAAAACAAAAAAAACATAACATAACAATCACATTGTGTTTGATACCAGGAACATTTGATAAAATTTTTAAAAAAATAAATAAAATAACATCGTATTCATTTGCTCTTCCGCTTCCGGCATCTTCGGTGCGTCAGAGGGCCATGAAGTTTAAATTTATTGTGATAAATCCTTTCTACTGGAAAAATGTGTAGGAGGAGGGGATAGGGCAAGTGAAAGTATGCTGGTTCCACCAATGAAAAACAATAAGGAAGTCAAGATGAAAGAGATATGGTTATTGGGGAAGTGGGATTTGGAGGAGAGGAGGGGGAGGAGAAGGATTGTTCAGGTAGCCTTGCCAGTTTTTAAGGAGTAGTCAAGATATATTAAGGATAAACATTTTATGACAGATAAAAGAATGGCATAGCTTTTCGCCATACATAGCTTTTCGCCATAAATTCAAAACAAATGTAAAGATATATTTGGAATGTATGGGCAAGTCTACGTTCTATTAGTTAGAGTGAATGTATTGTTATCAGATGGAATGGTTGTTTTATCATTAATTATGAAATTGATCCAATATCATTTGTCAGAATGCTTGCATTATCATATTTTTTTAAAACGTGGATGTAATATTATTTGTCAGAATGTTGTGTCACTATGCCCTATATGTAGCAGGTTAACGTTGTGATTAACTAGATTGATTGCATTGTAAATAAATGATAGAGCAGGTGCATCACCATTTGTTAGTTAGGTTGCACTGAAAGTAAGAGTAGTCAGAAGGGCTGGAAGGAACGATCAGATTATCATTATGTATTAATATATTGTCACTGTCCGAGAACAATGTAATATCAGCGTGGTAGTTATATTGCCATTAATTAGAGGCTCATTAGACAGAAGGATTGGTTTATTACTTATTAACATGACAGCATTGTTATTTGTGGCAATTGCTAATATATCGCTTACAAAATAGGTCATTGACATTAGCTGCATTATTGTTATTCTAAGAAAAGATAAGATTATCATCGCCCACCTAGCCTTCATGTATCAAGATTCGTTAGAATAACAATAGGCCTAGAATGGCCTTCATTATCAGCAGTTAAAGTCGTTGAATCGTTACGGGTTAGTAGAATGACTCCGCCATCATCAGTAACGTTACATCAAGTGTTACATTAAACAATAGCGAGTTGAAGAGATGCATACAGACCTAACAAAGCTTCTATTCAGATTACCGTACGGTACACCAGTTTGACAAAGTGTAGCCGGGAGCCGTGCGGACAGAAGACAGCTTGCCAGGAAGGCTCAGTACGTACATCACTGTCACTTGCCATAGTGGAGTCGGACAAGAGCCAGGCTGCGAGCCTCTCGCCTGACGTGGCCCTTTAGGAATGTTTTATGTCGCTTGATGTAAGAGCCCTATTCACTGCGTTGTTTTCTTGCATTAGATCCAGCCAACAGAGTGACTACCACAACAACAAACAAGAAATAACGTCTTCTCGCTCTATCTTTGTCCAGCCCTATCTCGTTTAGTCTTTCTATTGTCTCTGTCCCAGTGGATCCAGTCTTTGATCTCTGCGTGTAAAGACATGGTGTGTGTGTGTGTGTGTGTGAGAGAGAGTGAGAAAGAGAGAAGAGAAAGAACGAGAAGAGAGAAAGAGAGGATGGAGTGAGAAAAGGTCACAGAAAGATGGAAAGACGTCAGATGTGTTTAAAAAAAAAAAAAAAAGGAAATAAGCGGAAAATAAGGAAAAAGAAGTCATCGTCAGGGATATTCATATTCTAAAAGTCCGTTTATATTGTTACTTTTTATATTCAACATAAAGAGTTTCCTAAGACATAATGCTTTACAGATACTTTCACAAAAAGCTAATTTAATCTAGGTGGTATAACTAAGTCATTGCTAATGTTGCTATGATCATTATTGTTTTTACACCGGCTTATCCAGGTAGAGGAGAAAGGGAGCCTCTTATGTTCTTGCCGATGTACACTTATCTCATCTAAATTATCTTTACACATTGAATCACTTCTAATAGACTATTTATAAAAATGCAGACACGACAAACTTGTAAGATTGTTTAAAAAAAAAAAAAAGCATAGGTTTTATTGCTGCTGTACTCTTACAGCAGGATATCTTCCTTTTTTCTTTTTTTTTTCTTATTCGCAGTAAGTAATCATTGTTTTAAATCGATTCTGTTGAGACACTGTTAAAGGATACAACAGAAGAAGACAATGCAGCGGATCGCCAGACTGAATACAAGATTATAGTAATGAATTTATGATGACTATTATAGAGTGGTAAGAAAGATGCTATATAGGCACACAGAGACCGATTTGTGTCTCTTCCATGAGT
>JBCEWB010138646.1:0-11001 GCA_039654565.1 Peronia peronii | reverse complement strand
ATATTGTGTTTGTTCAAGACTCCTTGTGTCTGGCAAACGCATTCAATAGAAGTGGTCAAAAACAATGTCCACTGTAGGAACTACAGACAGAGGATGCCTGTCCTTCAGAGACTTCGAACTTGGGAACTTTAAAACAACGACAAGAACAATAAACAAACAAAGAAAAAACAAAAAGAGAATAAAAATACGGGTATATGTACAAGGCAGACCGAGGACTTTTTGGGACTCCAGAAACTGAGAACAAGGTATAGAGAAAAAAATTGTGCATCGACCCCCTCCCCTGTGCCATTTTTTTTTATTATTTGGTTCGTTTGTTCTTCCTCTTATGCACCTGTGTCAAGTAGTGCGGCTTAGATAACCCCCTATGAGTGACTGAAAGGTCTAGCAAAACAAGAGAGAGGGAACTAGTCCGGCTGAAGTAGCCAACTGCAACTGGCTGAAAAGTCTAGAAAAACAAGAGAGAGGGAACTAGTCCGACTGAAGTAGCCCCCTACCAGTGACTGAAAGGTCTAGAAAAACAAGAGAGAGGGAACTAGTCCGGCTGAGGTAGCCACCCTACGGTAGCCCAAAGGTCTAGAAAAACAAAAGAGAGGGAACTAGTCCGGCTGAGGTAGCCACCCTACAGGTAGTTGGATGGCTTGGGAAAACGAGCGAGAGAGAAATGAAGTCAAGTTCTCTGTGATTATTTTTTTTTTCTAAAATACACCAAACAAACCGTCATAAGCATTTCGAACGAAAACACGTACACCAACATCTGCATACACACACATACACACTATACACACATGCACAGACAGATCCAGACACACACGCTACATACACACATAAACACACATACACACACTACTACGACAGCCATACACACACTAATTACAACTTGTTAGGACCACCTGTTCTGTCGCTGGTACGTACCATTCATTATTTTAGAACTGAGAGTGCAAAGGAAGGAATGCCAACTTTTAAGGATTCTAGAAAAATGCATGAAAGTCCTGATGTCACCCTTTCCCCCTCCTTCCCCCTTGTCTCTCTCCCCTTTCTCCTCTCCTGTACAAATGGCATTGTTTCTCACTAACCTGATTACTCCCCTTTGCTAGGCACAAGAATGCGAGATCGTTGTGCTCAATCCTATTACTTCCGTTTACCAGACGAAAGAAGGATTGAACAAGTAGTGCAAAGAGAAAAAAACAAAAAAACAAAAGCAAAACACCTTTGTGCCTTTTGCTTGAAACATACACCATAAATTAAAAAAAAAATGGTATAAAGAGAATGTTTTCTTCTTACTGTTATAATTTAATCAAATTTTTTGACGATCAGTCTTTCGAATGACAAGATGTAAAGGGATTTTCTCCCCCTTTCCAGAACCTGCTAAACTCCTCGTTTGTCTGGCAAAGGGAAGTAATACGGTTGGTCAAAATGATCTCCCCTTACATGAGTCCCTCTTTTGGGAGGGGTCACTTTTGGACCATTTAGTTTGAAATGTACACGATAAAAATTTCTTAATTCTTTAATGTTCATTATGATTGTTGGGTACACTTGTTCTTCTCAGAGTTATAATTTGGTCAGAATCTTCTGTGATTAGCACTAATAATAAATTTCAAATAAAACCAAAGACACGTGATTTCTTCTTTCTTTACTATGCTTGTTCAACAGTTTTTCTGTCTGCCAAAGGGAAGTAAATGGTTTGGACAAAATAAAAACAAACAAACAAACAAACAAACACACAACAACAACAACAACAACAACAACAACAACAAAAAACAGCAAAAAACGGACTTGCAAAAAGGGGGGGGGGGTAGTGGCTCTAAGGTTTGGCGTCTGCTCACGGAGAAAACAGGCCGGAATCGACTCGAGGGTCCTGCATCGGTTGATGGAAGGACACGGAAGTTCGAAAACCCGCATTTTTTTCAGTGACTCAACAGTCCCTTGGCTTCCTATTGGTAAGGAAACCCGACGTAAGGGCGAACATATCTCGGAGGTCCCATGTGTACGTTACGCACGTTAAAGAACCTTTGGCAGTTCAAAATCGATGAATGAGTAGGCCGCTGTCCGGGCAAAATATCCAAATTCTAAATTTCTACCCACAAGAATTCTCACCAAAATCAGGCAGCTACTTACAGCCGAGACAATCGTACTATCTCAGGATTGAAAGGCTTAAGAAAAACACACAAAAAAAAACCCGACTTGCATCATGTGACGTTCACTGGGAAAACACCAGTGTCCCCATTGATATGCGCAGTGTAAAAAAACTGGTGAGCGCCAAGGGGTGGGAGTGTTATGTGTGTATGTGTGTGTGTGTGGAGGGGGGGGGGGTTGCTACGCGGCTGGAGAGTCACGATATCATTTCGCTCATATGTGGGCAAAGCTGTACATTATTATACTATTTCTTTATCTACCAAAGCGGCAGGTACCAAAGTTTAAGACCTCATTTCAAACTTTTGGATTTCACCACTGTAAATTTTAACCCAGAATTTTTCCGGAACAAGCAGGCTGTATGATGTTCAGCAACGGACAAAAGCCACTGGTTATAAATCAGAGAAGACAAAAATCACATGTAGAGATTTCGGCCGTGAGAGAATTAGTAGACACGTAGACAGCGGGAGAAGGGGACCGCTGCGTTGTTCCACGTTCACGGTACCTTAGCTACGGCGGCTCTGAACATTTACGGGACTAGTTGGGCAGTCGGCTAGAAGGGGGTGGGAGGGGGGGGGGGTGTAGGGTGGTAGCCGTGGCCATATGGTTTGGCATCTGCTCCATGGTGAGGTTAAGGTTAAGTTTTTGTAGGCTTTCGGTCTTACTAATTAAGACTGTCTCGGCCATTTTCTTGTAAGTACGTCTGGCCACGGCAGAGGTTGTCACCATCTCCATGTCAGCATCACAAAGATGTCCGGAGGAGCAATTGAAAAGGAATGCTAAAAGATCCGTGGTGAGCAACTCACGTCGTGGGTTCCGGGTTCGACTCGTGGATACTGTCATCGGGGGATGGTAAGGATGCAAAAATTGAAACCTGCATTTTTTTTTTTCAGTGTATCAACAGTCTCCTGGCCTAGCTTCTTGGGTGGGGAGCCCGACGTCTGGCCTTCTCTGATAAGGGCCAATATATTTCGGAGATCCAGTGTGTACGTTGCATACGTTAAAGAATCCTTGGCAGCTCAAAATCGATGAAGAATAGGCGGAGTGCCGCTGTCCGGGCAAAATTTTCAAATTTTAAATTTGTACCCACAAAAATTCTCAGCAAAAACAAGACAGCCTCTTAAAGCGAGATAATCCTACTTCCTTAGGACTGAAAGGCTTAAGTGGCAAAATAAATAAATAAATAAATAAATAAATAAATAAATAAATAAATAAAATAATAATAATAATGAGATAGAGGGAGAGGGCAACCGCTGCGTTGTTACACATGAGAGAGCGGGGGACCGCTGCACACCCACGATACCCCCGCCCTGGCGGGTCTGTGTCTATGCACCGAGTCTGGTATTCCAGGGTGAGATAATTGTGTCGTCTACGCCAGTAACACCTTCCAACAGGTGACAGCATCCACTACAAGCTTCCCTTGTCAGGTACGTGTTTAAGATAACACTGTCACAGGCAGGGATCCAGCCTGTCACTGGCGCGTCAGATGTCTTGTCGTGTGGCAGGGACTTGAAGAAGGATGGGGACGCGTGTTTGCGTGAATGTTGTTTGTGGGTGTGTGTATGTGCAGGTATGTGTGTTTGTGAGTATGTGTGTTTGGGAGTACGTGTATTAGGGGAAGGGGCGGTAAGATGGGGGCGAAGAAAGAAGATGAACAGAAAACATAATTAATCATCAATAATTAGTGCCCAGGTACCAAACTTCGGTAGCAGGAAATACTGAATTCAGAAAAAGCTTTCAGAATACCCTGCCATGTGTCAAAGACTTGAAGAAGGATGGTGACGTGTATGTGTGTGTGTGTTTAAGTTTGTTGGTACATGTGTTAGACGGAAAGATGGCAAATTGATCACCGATAATTAAAGTGCCCTAGACTCCATAGAACAAAACCGTTTATCTGTTTCAAACGTGGAAATGTGCGGAATTTAGGCTGCTGGGGAACTGACGAGGTGCTAATCAGGAAGCTCCCGTTTAGGGAACTCTAAGAGGGATGAACTGTGCTCTCCCCGGCTGATAACACTGACATAATTAACCAACCTCTTGACCCGATACGCTGTGCCATTTAGTGTTATTGTTTTTATTATTATTTTTACGTTTACATAACATCATTCGTTCCCCCCCCCCTCCCCCATCCCCGTGGGGGGCCGGGGTATATAAGTAGGTTCTTTGCTCCCACCTGCAGGCGGTGAAAGCCCGCCATCGGTGGGATATCTCCCATGGAATGCCATCCTCGACGTTCCAGGGGTGACATCCCTACTCTCTCTCTCTCCTTGCTGCTGTCTTCTGTCCCACTTTCTTTCCTCTCTTCTTCTTGACGTGAAAACGTATCTTACCGTGTTTGGCACAATATAGCCATAATCGTACTGGTGTGCGACAAACCCCAACACAACACAACACAACGCGTGGATCAGACAGTAAATAATATTTCGCCATCTACCCCTTCTTCTTTGTAATCTACTTCTTAGCCCTGAACTCGGCCTAGGGACGCCTCCCGATGAGTTATGCACCAGTCCTCTCCAACCATCACGGCCGTGAACCAGGGCCTGGGTCCTCGTAAATGTTTGGGTTTTTTTTTTTTCATCCATTCATGGATGTTATAGACCCATCTTTTCTTCTGCCCACTTCTACCTCCCTCTCCCTAACGAAAAGAGAGAGATTGTTTGTTTGTTTGTTTGTTTGCTTGTTTGTTTGTGTTGGAATTTAAAGACACATTTGCATGATAGCGGCTAATTTGTGCCCGGCACGGTGAGTATGTGTAGACGTCAAAAAGCTGATCAAAGTGGATTTATATAAACCATATAATGCTGTACGGACGACGCAGTTTACAAGTTCTAAAAGTCATATCAAAATGTGTGTATAAATCTGAATAATCTAGAAAAGAGAGAAAAACCCTCATTCGGGACAAGTGTTTAACCTGCAGGAGTCAATCACAACCTTCAAAACTTTGCCACAGGACAGACAAGTCATTCCATAGCAGATTCAATAATTATCTGCAAAATTCCTGACACAGGACAGAAGGATCATATTATTATAACATCTGTCTAATTAAAAACAGAATGTTACGTCACTTTCCAAAAGATGCCACATGGCCCATTTGATCAAAGACTCATAAATAATTCCGTGTACCTGGATGAAACATTCTGACCCTCTGCCAAATTACTTCTCTAGGCCGAATCCAAGGTATATAACAGAAACAATGGAAAGCGGAAAATCTCGCTTTTGTTCTTACTATATGAACATGAGTAAAAGAAAATTCTGAAAAGTTCACCATATGATAACAAAGCTGTTTTCTTTTTTTTTTTTTCTTTTAAATCATGATCATTTATTCATAATTAGTCTGCCTCATTTGTTCCACAAAACAGCAAACATTCTTTTGTTTTCCTTTTTTATAATGCTTGTCTTATACATCTCGTACTTGGCAGTAGGAAGACAATTAGCTGGCTGAAAAAAAAAAAGGCTTATTCCTCTCCAGCTCACATACTGTGTCACAAGAAAGTAGTGGCTGATATTGTCTTTACATCTTACTGTCACTTCGTCACCTCAGTTTACAAATGTTCTATGTCCACTGCGTACAAATATGAGATCCGTTCATTAATAAGCCCGAACCAGCACTGCATATCTTGTTTTAGATCAGACCGTTCTTGGACAAAGATACAAAATCTTCACTTTATATTCGAACTATGTCTGGGCATGTTGCCGCAGTTCTGGTGTGAACTAAAATCTGAAGGTGCGCTGATCTTCAACTTGGTATGAAAATGGACATATAAACTTGAAAACTGAGTTCACGTTTCCTTGAACATGAATAAATATCGTGAAAGAACCCCCTGATATGCCAGCTGTGATTGATGTCGATAGGCCAGAGAAGATCAGGCGATTTCTTTCACCACTGAACTTGTCTTGAGCAATAAATCAAGAATGAGAATGGACAGGCGGCTTTTTGTTTGGGTGAAAAGGGTGGAAGCGATGGGGGAGGGGGGGGGGGGAGGAGGTGGCATGTGGAGACTTGCATGGAAAGCTTTTAGACCACTTCCGGACAGAGCATGTTCTCCCTGCTGCAAATAAAAATGTTCTATTCGGGGACATGGCTGATAGTGGTGCAGAAGGTAATTTCTAGGTAATTTCATACTGCTCTACATATTTCATCAAATCAAATAATGCTACATCACATCGCGTCACATCGAACTACATCGTATCACACCATTACCGTATCACATCATTTAATATCGCACCACACTATATTACATAACATTACGTCAAATCACATTGCACTCCCCTAATCAAGTGCGTCATCGCTCATCACAGTATACGACATGACATCACATAGAATCACAACCACTTCGTATCGCATTATCTCAGTTCATACCACATCATGTCACATCGCATCACACCATTGGCCACATTTCCATGACAGCACAGAACGATTATTCGCATCAGTTCACATCTAATTGCATCACATCACATCGTATTAGATCCCATCATATCACATCACCTAATGCCACCATTACATCATATCATATCACATCACATCGCATGAGACCCCATCATATCACATCATATCACATCACATAATGCCCACAACACATCACATCATATCGAATCAGATTCCATCATATCACATCACATCACATAATGTCTACATCACATCACATCACTTGACATGCCATTACATCATATGAACATCCATCACTTTGAATCTCGTCTAACTTAATGCCACATAAGCTTACGACATATCAGATGACGCCACATCACACCAAGATCGCATCCAGAATCCCAGTCATCACTTCAATATCAATATCATACCACATTCAGTTTCTCCATCCAATATCACCACTATATAACATTATGCTACCATCAAATTCTCAAACCCTCGCCATGCACCAGCTTCACCCATCCCTTGTCATTCACTTTATACGGACGGCTAGAGTTAAGCCATTGTTGATCGCCATCGTTGTGACAAAATCTGTTGCTCTTCAGTTCGCTGTGTTACCAGACTTTTGTCGCCTTGACGCAGCCTCTGCCTGCCAAAGATTGGGATGTTGTCGCACCTTATCAAAGGGCGATAACCCAGCGAGGGATACAGGGCACTCTGGCCTGGAGCTGTTGCCATAACCAGCAACTAACAAACTTCATATCGCCAGTACAACACTGCCTTGTCTTGTAATCTTTGGGACAAAAATCACCCGTTCTGACTAAAGACGTTCAAGAATATGTTGAACATTATTCACTGCTCATTGTCATATTCATCATCAATAATAAGAACAACCATGACTCCAGGGAGGTAAACAAGAACAAGAACATAAGAAAAAGAAAAATAAGAAGAATGGGGAGGAGAAACATGAGCAGAAGAAGAAAGAGAATAACAAAAAACGAAAAAAAGAAGAGAACGAAGAAGAAGAAGAAAGAGAAGAAGAAGAAGAGGGAGAAAAGAAGAAAAAGAAGATAAAGAAAAGAAAAAGAAAGATAAGTCGGAGAAAACGTCGAAGAAGAAAAAGAAGAAAGAGAAGAAGAAGGAGAAGAAGAAGAAAAAAGAGGGGGAAAAGAGAAGGAGAAGATGAGGAATAAAAAGAAAAAAAAAGAAAATCAAGTAGAAGAAGGAGAGCAACAATTACAACAGCAACCACATCAAGAACCACAGCAACAACAACGATAATCACGGCGACAATTGAACAACATCAGTTGTAACTACTGTAGCCACTACCACTACCACAACGTAAAGTCAAGCAGCAACAACAGCAGTGCCAAATGAAAGACACTGATAACAATGACAATAACAGCAACACAAACAACAGTAAGAACAACATGAAAAAGAGCTCTAATTCTGCCGTTACTTCATTTTATGGTATTGTGTTGCTTTCAGCTGCCTCCAGGAGCTTTGCCATATCGGGCTGCCAGTCCATTGCCTTTGGGTTTTTTTGTTTTTTTTCGTTTTCTTGGCTGTATTTTTCCCACTTTCAGATTGTGCCATTATTTCTGCATAACAGCAAAAAATCTTGGTCCGTTTGGTCAAACTAAGCAAAGCTAAGCTAGGAATAGGCCGAGTTAAGCTAAATCTAAGCTAATGTACGGTTAGAAAAGATGCGACAAACTTAGTGTGTCCGAAAGAAATTCCATTCACAGTTGATGAGATTACTTTTTGAGATTTAGTACCAAACAGTTTGATTTTTCTGGAGAGTTTGGATATTTTCCTTATTACTCTGTTTTGTCACCAGAGACAAATTGCGTTCTGAGGTTGATGTGGACATTTTCTGCAAGGGCTGGGATTAACGACTATTAATCATGTTTGTGTTTCTCATTTAGAGGTTTTTCACCCATGTTAACAATCGTTACTGTCGGTCTGTCAGTGTGTCTGTCAGTGTGTCTGTCAGTTTGTTTGGCCAGCTATGTCATATCGGGCACACTTGATCGACGCCGGATTTCATGCGGTAATGCTGGATCACTGTCAAACTATTCTGGTAGCTCAAGCTAATTCTCTGAATCTTACTGTCATAATCCTGGTTTTTCGTTCGTTGATAATTTTTCATCCTTTCCTGAGAGAACTAGTGGTCAAATTTGTAGTAAGGGCCCTCTTATTCGGTGGACTTTGGCCTAGTGCCGTAAGTTGCCACGCCTTCCACCTTGAAAAATAAGGTTGAAATTCTGAACTACATGTAGGTGTCCAGGCGTCAGTTCTGTTGTAAAAATTCATAAGTGTGCCTGTCTTGTACCAAGAAGGAGTAAAAGAGGGATTGCATGTGCATGGATGATAGTACTATGAAGATTTTAAGCAATCAGCAATTATGCTAGCACCTGCTGTCTCTTTATTGTTCTGTCAATTCAATTAAATTAGAATGAACGAATAAGGTGATGGTTTCGAACAGCAGGTAGATGGATAAGTGTATGAATGGGTTGGTGGTTAGACAGGTAGGAAGTAAGTAGGTAAATAGGTAGATGAGTGGACAAGTAGATAGATATGTAGAGAGGTGGGTAGGTAGGTAAGCAGGTAAGAAGGAAGGTAGGTGGAGGTAGATAGGTAGGTAGGTGCGTAAGTAGGTAGGTACGCGTATAGGTAGGTAGATAGGCAACTAAGTAGCTAGGTAGGTAGGTAAGCAAGTAAGTAAGTGGATGGATAGGTGGATTAGTGAGTAGCTAGGTAACTAAGGCAGATTGTCATGATCCTTATCCTTTTATTCTATTAATTTCAATATATCTAATCATTAAGGCCTGGTGACTTTTCAAAACTAAACTATATGAGCTCATGTGGCTTCCACAGCTTTGATTGCAGGAAGTACATAGAAATTAAAATTGCAATTATTAGACGTTGCAATTTTGGAGTGATTTATCACAGGGTTAGCCGGCCTTAGCCCGACAATGAAAGGGTTAGTGTGGACGAACCATTAATGCACACGCTTAGTGGTGAGAGGTGAAACAAAAGCCTGGCTGAGCTCATCTTGCTCACACAGAAATCGGATTTCATCGAATTAATGTGGAGCCATTTACTCCACACTTGAAATTTCCTCAGATGTGGCTGTAAAAAACGCTGTCGAATTCTCGTATAGCGCTATTTCCTACTCCGAAAAAAAGAATAGAAGCACTGCTTTTTACAGACAAATATTTTCCCGTATGTACAAATTGTAGGCTTAAAGATAAGATGAAATAAGATACAACTCTTTGTATCCGTGCTTGTTTTTCAGGGGTTCAACAACGGTACTGTTCAACGTAATAGTGTTGTCCATGCCAATGGGCGATACTAGATATGTTTTTGTCGATATTTAACGGATATATTGATCCATTTTAAGCGACTGTGGCTAATATACAGACGAGGTTCATGGAAAGTCTGACACGATACTGCATTCAGTGCGGCTTTTAGTAGGTTGGATGTAAACCTTCGGTCCATAATAGAAAGGCCACCCGTTTGTCGTGTAAAGCATAATCTTAAAGATATCTGTTTATAATGACACTGATTAATTCATTCTCCTGCTTATTACGATAGCATATTATCGCTTTCATATTGCAGTATTTAAACTTCGGGTTCATGTTAAATGCGCTTCTCGTTTGTCGTGTACAACACAGTTTTCAACCAACATATTCAATATGCTGATGACTTCATCATCTTCAAGTTATAATTTGTGGGAACATTATTGCTTTCACACTGTAATCGTTGAACCACAAGTTCATTATTTAATAGGCGACTGCGTTCTTATGTACAGCATGATATTTAACCCTAAAAGTATTATAATACACTGCCGGCGTGCCCATGGTGCAACAAAGATATTCATTCATGTTCAAGAACTGATATTTCAGCCTGTAGGCAACATAAGACGCCTACCTTATTCTAGGCCCCAATTGTATGCTATTTGAAGTAAATTATATATGCCATCTGCAATAAGCGAGTTTTTGAGTATATAAGTTCTGTGACACTTGTTAGGTTAAGATGCGAACTAGTAATCACACTGACTCCATCAGAGGCTGCATTGTTGATCCCTCTCGCTATAGCTTTCTTAGACCATCAACATCGTCCCTTCTTCTGGCTAATGATGAGGACTATAAACATTTTAAGACGGCTAATCAGTCATTAATCCAGGCACAGATACGTCTCTGAAGAGACAGGCTGTGAATAACCGCAGTTCTACTATGAAACTAACGAATCTTACGGCGCAGAGCTTTTAATTCCCAGGAAAGCCATGGCTGTTTACGCTGAGAGGACAAAAAAAGTAGGTATGTCTGACACTGATGAGAGAGAGAAAAAAAAATAGTATTGTATGGTATTGAACATAGCAATATAGTGAGATAATTTTTTTTAAACGAAAGTTATTTGAGTCTTTGGATCACACAGCCATAAATAGTATCTCACCCCTTACATATACAACTGGCAACTCATACAGACCTCTATATCTA
>JBCEWB010138635.1:0-11001 GCA_039654565.1 Peronia peronii | reverse complement strand
ACTCACTCACTCACTCACTCACTCACTCACTCACTCACTCACTCACTCACTCACTCAATCAATCAATCAATCAATCAGTCAGCCAGTCCGTCGGTAAAGAGATCAACAATCAAAAGAATTCGGAATTCGTAAAAAAAAAAGTTGGATTTTTGATTAGTAAACAGCTATACCCATAACGGAAACGGGAATTTTTCTCTTCAGGATGTGGTTTACTTTGGTTATGCCATTTTGATGTCAATATTCCAATGCAAATGTGACAAACGACCGTTGTGTTAGGTGAGAGACAATGCACACATACGGAAAGGTATCACAGCTTGTCCCAGTCAGATCAAAGATATTTAAAATAGCTTGCCAAGCTTATAGAAGAACAGTGTTGATAGTCGTGGCGGAATGAGAAGAGAGAAAGAAAGAAAACAACGACAAATGACTTAGGAGATCGATGAAAACTATGTTGATGTCTCAGCCAATATAAGTAATCTGATTGTCTCTTTCCACGAAACTCAAAGACAAAGCTCAAGGGGATTGACAATACAATTCAGACGTACCTATTGAAGTAGAGAAGCAAATGTGGCTCGAGGGCTATAAGTAAACCAAAGACTCGTGGACGCGTGGGCAATGGAGCAAATTGGGAAGACAGGACAGCATTCCCTTGCAATGGTAAGACTGTTTCCACTTTCTAGTTGAATGGAGTTACACATGGGCATTACACATTATCTCTACAAACTTCCACAATGGTGTGTCAAAGTATCAAGCTGATTCAGTGCGAAGTTTCAGTAACTATAAATTCATAGAGAAAAGAATGAAACGAATAGAAATTATCGTACAAGTCCAAAGGCTTAAAGTACTGATAACGTGAAAAAAAGGGTAAGGTATTTATATGTAATGTGATTATGCTGTTATTAACCAAAAGTATCACATTAAAGATCTTTCATTATCTGATCTACTTCAACGCAGAATTTATATACCATTACCATCACCATCACCACCACCACCATTACCAACACCACCACCACTGTCAACATCACCACAACTATAAAAACCTACAGCAACAGCAGCAACAGCCACGAGAATTACGACAACAATATCAATAACAATAAAAATGATGGCGGCTACAACAACGAAGGGTAAATAACCTATATGAACTCCGACCAATATCACACACACATCAATAGATCTTGTTAATTGTAGTGTTTCTAAGTCCATGTTTGATTCTGATTCATCCCTAAGAGGAATTGACAAAAACTGTGTAAATGTCATTATTTCTTAGATAGACCGAAGGATCTAGTGCGTTTGGCTGGCTTTTGTATAACATCATGTACATACACTGTCATAATATTCAGACGCGAGGGCCGAAATAATTACCATGTCTTGGCCCTTTAGAGAGATACACGCTATCAAACAATCAAAGTTCGGATATTCATGAAGACCGCCCAATTTTCCATATAATACCGATAAATGATAAAATAAAAGCAAACTTAGTAAAGAGTGAAGCAAGGCAAAACGTGCGTTCTGAATACAGAGTAATAAAAATGAAGAGGAAGCAGAAAAATGTAAGTACATGACCTCAAAGCTGAAATCTCAAACAATCTACATTTCTCAGGTGAGCAAAAGTTCTATTTAAATATGTAAAGGGAGTTCATACGTCTCCATTCTAAACAAAACATTAACAGACTAGGAAATGAAGAAAATGGTATATTTCTCAGTCGTCACATGTGAGCGGATGTTACTCGCACAAGAGGAAAGCAGGAATAATGAAGCCAGTTCTTGTATACTCTATTGGACTAAAAGTAGAAAACATCTCTGCACATCTAAACCAATTTTAATTGGCTCCAGACATAGGGACACCACGCAAGAGATTGCAGTTAAGTAAAGGCTGATCATTGCTCTCGAACTTCTACTGTTGGGTCTGGAATTCCCGTTGCTCTTGATCTTCTGCTGTTCCCAGCTATGAGATGACAGTCTGACCAGTCAATTCTTCCGCATTGTCAAGTCAGTCCTTGCATAGTCTGCCACTTCTTTCTTTGTGCCTCACCGTGTCCTGGAAGATGACCTTAGACAATAAGTCATGGCACTTGACATGCGTTTCACGATAGCTAGAAGATGCTCCTGTTTGCCTACAACCCTGTTGATTTCTTGTCACACGTCTTTTTTACTGAACGTAATGTATAACAGTTTCCCTTTTAGTTCATATTGATCATATGGACATGATCAACTGACAAAGACAATAAGTAATGAGTACGTAATATTTTGCAATGTACATTGCCTTATTGAGGTGAAATGTGTAACCAGCACTACGATTATTTCTGGATCTGAAGTATTGTTCAAGCAATATTGTTCATGGCTCTTCACAATCAATAGTGTCTCTGTTAAGCTAGTCATATGTCGCATTCTGTCTAAGGTCATCTTTCTTCTACTGGCAGGTTTTCCAGCCGACATTACTGTTGCCATTCATTTGTTGAAACAACAGTTCTACATTTCCCAGTCTCATGACACGACGGCTGACACTGTGACAAACAGTAGAGACGATGGATGTCTTCGCATGAGTGAAAGAGATATGAAGCCACAATCAGTCACTCAATAGTTTAAATCGATCAGTTAGCCGTATTTGAGGACACTCCATAGTCCTTCCTTTATTAACTCACAAAGAAATTTATGACAAAATAGCATGAGTAAACCTTAGGTAATAAACGAAGATTTACTTTAGTTTTAAGGGAGCTATGTCATAATATGTAAAGACTTCAGGATCAAAGGTATGAAATCATGTAAAGAGATCTGATAAACGGAAACCGATATTTGACACACGCTGTTAAAAAAGTACCCGTCGTTCTTCCTCAGATGTATATACCTTTGCTATGATAATGTTGCAATCTTTGTCGGATGGGCAAAGCTGTTAAGGACTTCTTCACAAATTCAAAGCAATCAGAAAGATCGAACTTGCCTGGAAAGTAGCCATGACATTTTGACTAATTAAATGATGGAATGAGGACTAGCATCTTTGAAAAGCGCATGCCTCTATGTCATCGAATTTTCTTTATAAATAGCCAGATAACTTCAAATATGGCTTTGCCCGACATCTTTAACACTAACAGACTAGAATTTATGGTTGGCCAAAATCATTACTGAAAAAATGGTTCTTCAGAAGAAGATTCGATTCGGAAAAAATTATTCTCGTTTCGTTACCTTAAAAATACTCTTCTTTGTGGAAGGAATATCTCAGTCGACAGCTATGACTATTATGCAGTAAAGCAGCAACCTAAAAAAAAAATTTCAAGCAGTTATTCTGCTCATCGATCCAGACACGACTGTAACTACAAGGAGAAATTGGCTAAATTGTTTTAAGTAAGAGAACGAGGACGTTTTCAACTTGAGGTATTCTTGACAAAGGGGAGAACAGTAGTGATTACCTTTTATTTTAACATCATTTTGGAATAGTCACTTCATATCATAATTATGTCCGTAATTATGTTCGTAAGGCCTTGAAGTGCCAATGAAGGAGTTTCAGTCGTCTGTGCAATTTCCGCACAATAAAAGTATACTGTGTGAAAATCGTTGCTTTGAGCTGAAACTTTTAGATTCTCAAAGAAATCTTTGGTAACCAGAAAATGTAATTATACTTTTATCTGTATAAGACAGCCAGTATAATGTCCTCCTTATATTCTATATATACTGATAACAATAACGAATTACTACTTAGCATGCAACACTAATAAAAATAGAGAGAGAGAGAGAGAGTAAACTTCGAAAAAACATATCCATAAATAGTACATTTTACAATAATAATTATTGCATAGACAAAACATAAGATGTTTATTATGTACCATAAAATTGCTCAAAGGATTTGCTGTCACTTTATAATAAAAAGGTATCTTTAGTTGAACAAGGACACTGAGGCCGATTGTCAGATGAAACGAATATCAAAACTGGCAGTATCAGGTCGACGCACACATGCCCCTTTCTAGTTGTGTTGTTTTTTCTGTCCTCGGCTCCCTTGCATCCCTGGTCCTCTAGCTGTCTGTCTGTCTATATGAGTATCTGTGTTTTTTTAAACAGACCTTTATGCGCCACAATGGTAATTTTGTGGAGAGTTACGTACATACATCAACAACTGTTCAGTTTTATTGGGGAAAATTAAAGGATAATTGATATAGCTAATTAAATCAATGATCTGACCATTGAGTCAATGAGATCAGTTCTGTAAACAGTACCAACATTTTATGTGCTAATTAATTGAAGGCTGTGTGATACGGAAACGTGAACGAAAACGAAAGCGATCAGAAAAGGTATCCAGTAAAGGTTGGGCGCAAACCACCATATATCCCGACACAGGCCTTCTGTATCCATTTAGTCTATAAAATCTGTTCTGGAAAGAGTGCCAACATTTCATAAGCTCATCTAAGGTTGTGCGTTAGAGAATCACGGGTAACAACATAGTTGATCAGAAATGATGAACAGAACAGGAAATCTGATGGATACCACCATAACATACAACCCGGCACAGGCGTCCTCAATGAGCGGGGAACTCGAGTGGGTGAGCGATGAGGCGTACAAAGTTGTTCAGATCCTGCTCTACGTAGTGGTTTGTGGAGCGTTCTGCCTCTTTGGCTGTCTGGCCAACCTTGCCAACATGGTCGTCTTTCTCAAACAAGGTCTACAGGTCAGTATAGATCTTTCTTGACAAAATTGAAAGTTATTATTTTTAACAGACGTGATCGCACTGTGGGAGGAATTGCATTGCAATGCTAGAGGTGGTCTGGGATAAAACTAGTTTCACCAATTACATTCTTTTATGCTCTTACATATTTTTTGTTGTCGTTGTTTCAGTGCAAAAAACGTATATTACGGCGTTTAATGTCATTAGTTTGCTAATGAATAATTACAAGATTCTTGAATATTATTTTTTCTAGATGTTTCTCTCCCTTATCTTCACAGGAAATGGAATGTAATATCAAACAACTGATAATGGGGGATCACGTGGGTTTCAAGCTTTCGGGTAAAGGATTGTGAGTGTTAAAACGTTGGGAACCAACGTTCTAGGATATGCAGCTGAAAGAGACATAGGTTGAATAAGATGAAATGACGAAGTAAATCAGAATTTACATAAAGTAGTAGCCTATATGAAAGATTTGTTTCAGTGAAAGGACAACAAAATGCATGATGAAAATAAAAACCTACCGGTATCTACAAACTACTGGTACTGGAGAAGCTACTTAGTCTCCTGTTTTTCGTTTCTTATTTTACTTCCATTTCTTTTATCTTTCAAAATTATGTTTCTTTTGACAGATTATCATGTTAATTTAGCCTTGGGAAATGCAAGGAAAAAACATGCGTAAAAAACAATTAGTGTCTACTGTCTTTTCAGATCTCTTTGTTCGTGATTAAAAATACGTCCATTTATAAAGGTGCAAAAACCATACACCGGACGTAAAGCTAGAGAAGTAAATGTTTTGAATTAAAATGCAGGGCTGAAAATTGATTATAATTTTTAAGGTAAAAAAGCATCACAGCTAGTTCTTGCCTCATCCTTTCCAAAATAATAATGATGGATGATGTATCTATACGAAGTTGCCTTCCAGTAGCTGTAAATTGTTATAATGCTGACACAAATCTTACTATACATTTACCGGATTGAAGCATCAGTATTTCATTTTTTTTATCGGCAAAACATCATGGGCAGTTTCCATGATAAATTGATTGCCACTCCATGTAAAAGTTCTAGTGCCGATGAAGTGTAATATTTTACTAAATATTTTCAGGACTCTGCCAACATCACGTTATTTTGCTTGTCGGCGTCAGATCTGGGACTTTGCCTCTTCACCATCCCCACGACAACAGCCAGTGCTGTGGAAGTCGCTGAGCTGTACACAGTTGTGGACATTCTTGCTGTCCAGCGGTATCTGACTTCAGTTAGGTTAGATTTTTATATTCTTGAGTTTAACATGGTAATAAATCCACATAACTGATTTTCAGAACTTTTTTTGTAGGCATTGATGTGTATTAGGTATGTCTATTGTGATAGACTTGAGCAAAGCCAGATCAATTTTGTCGAATGCGGTTTCTGGAGTGCTTTAGCAATTGCTCATTTCTTGGTTAGCCTTTTCCAGTAATAAAGGTATTGAAAACAAAATCGGAGCGGAAATCAAAGGTCCGTTTTTGCTTGACGCGTTGCCTTTTGTATATCAGATGTTGGACACGTATATATTCCCTCTTCTCCCACCATCCCCTCTTCTCTAACCTCCTTGATTACCTCGACATGATGTGCTGACACTTGACATCAGCTGCCTCCCTCTGTACTCAGCTCATAATTTCTGTCTGGGTTGATAACCGCGAGTCGTACCCGTAGAAACGCACAACAGCCGAGTCATTGATGAACGCAACTCAGGAGATCTAAATAAAGTTTTGGAATATATAGGAGTGGAGGGTCAGTGCGTCACGGCGGGTGTTCGAGTCACCTATGTCCGCATCATGTCAAACTGCATCAATGTGAACCAAAACTGGTTAATTTCAATAGCTCAGTTCAGAAGAAATAATCCAATTTTGGTGCAAATTGGTACAGTCTGACATGATGCGGACATAGGTGACGCGTACACCCGCCGTGACGCACTGACTCTCCAGTCCTCTAACTCCTACACGCCTTAAGCAGTAGCCTGGGCAAAATCGGTTAAAATAACAATTCAGTTGTTCAGAAAGCACTAACTCTGATACTGGCATGTATCACAGATTTCGAAAGTAAAAGACAATGAGACATTTTTATCAGAGACTTGGCAATCAATGGGTTGAAAAGTGGTTCTGTGTAGCTTTAAGGACTGTCCTCAAGCATTTTTCGCAATATTAAAATAAGCAGAATAGGGTAGACTGTGAGATCTTTAACTAAACTGCGAAACTGTCTATAGTGAATATAGTATCGCATGCGACAAAGAATTTCCCATATCTTTCCACAGAGGTGTCTTCAATGAACTATCCATATGTACCACGGTTTATTTATCTCTGGAGCGATGTCTGTGTGTCATGAAACCTCTGACGTTCAAACATCTTATCACCAAACAGAGGACGATAACTATACTGGCTCTCATGTACACAATTTTCATAGTCATCAAGATTCTTTGGATGTCCACGATGGGTCTATCCTGGTGAGTTCTTATGGTAAAAAATTGAAAGAAATTCAATAACTGAGAAAGGCCACAGAACAAATAAATTCTCACTCTTGCTTTAAATACAGATAATACTTACATGAGACACTATCTTTCCTGTTATTAATTTAATGCGAAAGAAGATAATTTCATTCGACTGGTGCTGTTTTAGAGTTTGAATAAGACACTATTTATACTGGCTCTTTCAATTTATGTAGCCATATCTCTTTGACACCGTGGGCGCCTAGAAATTGCTCATACCACTCATTTATTCATGTTGCAACAGTCAACCTCTCGAATTTTTCTGACTTAACTGGATGGCTCCACATACTGAGGATATCGTTAGAATCACTGTATTAAAATATGGGGCCAGTTTTTCAAAATGGCTCCACTTATCTTTAAAGAACCTGGTATGTCATGATGTCTGCTCTTTCCCAGCCACTGTTCCTTGCTTTCATTGATACTTAGATAAGAGAATGCTTAGATATACTAGGACAAACCAGGGCACTTGTCATCATTGATGAAGCTCAACAGGGTGCATCAGCTCACGTTTTCGCAAAGCAGAAGTAAGTTACAGAAAAAAACAGTGATCTGGGATCATGTGCATGCATGATATTCAAGACTGAGAGATGATCATGTATGATGTCTCGGAAAAAAAATGTCTTTCGCGATGAGATAAAATTGTCCTTTTTATCTGATATATATATATATATATTCGGACCAAACACGCTCGCGAGTTTATTATTGAATTATTATCGCATTTTTAGAACAACGTCAGATATAATGAGCTTTTTTCGAGTTTATGTAAGTAGAAACACAGATCTTAATGCAACAATTCTGTATGTCAAATTCATAAGCCTTTTATGTTTTTTTTTTTTTTTTTAGATTTATAGTATAGTATAGTATATACTTTTCTTTTCTTTTTTTTTAACAGTTTATTACTCATCCTCAGGCAGTACGACGTAATAACAAACTCCACTCGCCTGATGCTGTACACCACATTCTTGGGACCCAGTATGGAAGAATTACACAGAGTCGTCAGTGGACTGATCTTACCGTTCGCATCCATGACTGTCGTCACTGGAGCAACAGTTGTGATGCTCTTTGGATTGCGGAGAGCGTCTCAGTTCAGGTCTGATAAAGAATTAAATGTAAAATAGTTTTGAGGCAATCGTCACATTACTAATATACATAAAGTATACAACTGAAATAAGTGTACTCGTATTTGGAACTGCTCAACAGATTTTCCGTCACTTTGCATTTTAGAAAATGTTAGAAAATGACGTCCTTATTTAATAAAATTGATTGAAGCTGATAGTGGTAGATAATGGTAAATGAAGAAAATAAATACAACGAACCCTTAGGTTACGGAACGGCTTGGTTTACGAATAAAACGGGTTACGAACAAGCTTTGAGAACAAAGAAGCGTACAAGAAGCAAGAAGAACGGTCTGGCACAAGGGAAACAGCATAGAAAATGGATGACCATGCAAGTTTACGTTTATCTCCCTGCTTTCTCTTTTCGCTGTCCTCATTTCTCTTACTTAAGGGATGAAGGAAGGAAAGGGAGAAGGGGAGAAGGGGAGTTGAGGGGATATGCTAGCCCTGAAAATGAGATTTTAGGAACAAAATATCAGATTCAGAGTTTTGCTATTTTTAGACATTTTGGATCCCTCCGATAAGAGAAAAACAACGGCTGGTGCCAGAAACATCAGTTTTATGCCCCAAAACGGCACCAAAGACACCATTAGGAAACTGTATAAAAAGGTTATGAAAATTCAATTGTGATTTTCTCAAAATGTACTTTTTGTTTTTACATCTTTCTACAAAGCCCTTTTTTTTAAATTTCTGAACCAATTGTCTTCAAATGTTGAATATATATATTCCCCATAACATGCGTTTTAATAACATGCATCCCCTTTTCTGAAATGTTCTCATGTTTACGAAGAAAAATGATGAGGTATTTCGATGTCAATCAGTTGTCCGAGGAAGTATCGCTCATACATTGGTTTGTTTGTATGGTGTGAGTATTCTGAATGCTCATCATTGGTCAAGAGCTGCCTGTCATGCCAGGCATGTACACAATTCAGAGTGTGAGAGAAAATCTCCCACTCACGTGAATGATCTCGAAATACCTCATTGAATAGTCAGTAGAAAATTGAGAAATATACATAATCGTCAACACCCATAGGCCTAGTTCAGAAATTTATGACACAGTAGGACAAAAGAAATGCATGTTGTCTTTACATAGCGCTATTCTATAAATAAATGTGCAAAATTTCAAACGATTACATCCTGTATCCTAGGAGCTTTAGGTTTTTGAAAGCAGCCTATTTTTAAAGTACGAAATCCAATATAGTGGCGTTATCATGGCAAGTGGATTCAAAACAAAACAAACAAAAATTCACATCCTTCACTTAATTTTAGCGTATTAAATCTGAATTTGAAGCTCAAAAAGTCCCTAGTTCAAGCATTCAAAAAGTCATTCCCAAGACCCCCTCCCCCATTTCTCTTCCCCCCTTTTTTTTTTAGAGAGATTATAGATAGAAGTAACAATGTATACTATTAGACTGATGAGGGTTTTGAGGGCATTGTACGTATGCTTCCTAGAAAACTGAGAAGGCACGCAAACGTCTATGCTGGGTCCGTCAAGGTAATAGTATATTAATGTGGATTGCAAAACGCATATAGCCCGTACTGTACGGGAATATAGTGATAAAATAATGGCATGTAGTTCAGTATACTATATTTTTGAACAGTCATTGGGACAAAAATAGCTTTTTTTTTCTTCCCATGCTTTTGTTTTTTTTTTTACATAGGACAAAAAGTTCATCCTGTGACAGAGAGACAACCGAAAACAACAAGAGCGGGGGAATTCCTCAAAAAGATATTCGACTTATCAAAACAGTTATATATATTTCTGTGATATTTATCGTCTGTTACTTACCCATGTTGACCATCTTCATCATACGGAGTGTTGATCCCGAGGTGGATATGCTCGGCCTTCAATCCAACTTCAATGAGACATTCTGGGCCATCATCTACGCCACCGCCACCCTGAATTCTTCCGCAAACATTTTCATCTATCTTCGAGTGAGCACGAGGTACAAAGACATTTTTATGAAAACATTTTGTGGCAGTAACGTGGACCAGCAGGTAAAATCAACGCTGTCTATGGGTAAAAAATAATGTAGCTTTCCATAGTAGTGTTTGTTTTCTTCTGCCAGTTTTCAGGTGAAGCATTATAGGATTGAATAAACAACTGAATGCTCATTTAAACTGCTTGTTCTGTTAACATCGATTTTCGATTCTGATTTGACTTTATTATAATTGTTATTTTCAGGTGTAGATCATGGACAGAATGAAGTCTATGTCAAGTTCATTATTATTCTTCGGGGCACCTTTTGTGTTCACTGAATAGTTTTCCTTTTCATTTAAACGTGCATTTCAAAACTTCTGGGATACTCATACATCTTTAGCATTTTAGTCTTCGAAATGCCAAACAATATACTATCTTCATTGGGATTTAAAAAACAAACAAATTGAGACAAGAGTTGTACAGTCAGCGACCTCACATTTCTTTACCGGACCAGTCATTTTTTTTTCTTCTAAAATCCTTAATTTCACTTCCCCCACTCCCCTGCATTCCCTCTCTTTTGGATAAAGAAGGGAGGAGGAGAGAGCAAAGTAAAAAATAATTAACAGTTACTTGTCTCAATTGATGATGACATACTTCTTTCTTCTTTACACCACATCGACGGCTAGTTTATTTATTTCTCCGATCTTTTTCCTATTATATTCCTTTTCATTCTATGCTATCTGTATTCTTCCTTTCTCTAAGTCGATTTCTTTCATTTCACGTTCTCTTCTTTGGG
>JBCEWB010138624.1:0-11001 GCA_039654565.1 Peronia peronii | reverse complement strand
AATATGGTATAAACAAAGAGACTGCATGTATTTGATACTCCTTCGCATCATAATATAGTTTCTTTTGATTGTAGTTTTGGACCACTTGAGTGGGCCATGCGGCCTTTGATTACTGTTCTCTTCTGTTCAAGAGGATTTCATCTTTTGGCATGGAATATCTCACTGTTCTATTTGGTAAAGTTCCTTTACCTTGTGAAGGAGTGTCTGTTGAGCTGCGCATACTTATTATGGCAATAATTCGACAAAACTGAGGCCGATAAACACCAAGTTTAAGTGACAATGTAAGAAATATCACAGTGCAACAAGGACCCCCATGAATAAATAAAGGCGTCATATGCAAGGATTCGCTTTACCTGTTGTATAAATACATAGTTTGCAGTTCTTGGGTTAAAAAAAAAAAAATACAAATGAAAATACAAATTTCAAAGTGATCAGCTTCCATACTGTTCTCTTCCATGACATCGACCTCTTTATTTTGAACAATCTTGTACCAAATTTATATTTCCATCTCGATTTTTTAGAAAGCTAAGAAAATGTAAAAGTCATGAAAAAAAACACCATATTCTGCAAAAAATGGAAAACTCCAATTTCCACATATCATGTTATGATGAAATCTAGACTCACAATCACGAGAATTTGCAAACAAATTCTCATGCACATAAAAAACAAGCTGAATTCTTTCAGGGGTATGAGATATTTACTGGGGTGTAATGTATAAGATCAAATGCGCTTTTCAGACAAAAAAAATGGTAAGAGTAGAATGGAAAGTAAAAAGTGACAGCTATCCAGTCCAACGATGTTGCAGCTAACACTTACACTGTGTAACCCTGATATTCATTTCCCAGCTTTAGGACCATATGATTCTGTTTATGCTTCGCAAAAAAAAAAATCATTTACCACTAACAACTATTTAATTTCAATTTTAACCCCTTCGATCCCTTTAGCACCTATGCTGTTTAGCCCTGAAGTAAACAGCTTATCATGCTGGGCTATACAACGTACATCCCGGAAGAAACTGAAACCCCCATTCGCATTCACCAATTGGACGTGCATCATACGGCCTTTCTTTGAGCAGGTATAACTCTTCTGTTTACAAAGTTTACAAGTTCTGGCTACAATATTAGAAAGTCCGGAAGTGCTGATGTTTTTAGTTGTTTTTCTTAAGCCTTTCAATCCTAAGAAAGTAGGATTATCTGGTTTTTTTAATAGGTTGCCTGTTTTTGCTGAGAATTTTTGTGGGTAGAAACTTGTAATTTGGAAATTTTGCCCAGACAGCCACATGCAGCCTACCCTTTCATCGATTTTGAACTGCCAAGGGTTCTATAACATGCGTAACATACACTTGAGACCTCCGAAATATATTCGCCTTTATCTGAGAAGGCTAGGTGTTGGACTTCCCTACCCACAGGAAGCCAGGGGACCGTTGAGTCACTGAAATAATGTGGGTTTTTGATCTTCGTGTCCTTCCATTCCCCGATGCAGGACCCACGAGTCGATCCCGGCCCGTTTTCTCCATGAGCAGACACCAAACTACAGAGCCACTGTGCCCCCCCCGCACCCCACGAAGTGCTGAAACGTCGTATTAAGATTTTTATACTACTAGCATGATTGCCGTGACTGCAGTAAGACTGTAAACACCAATTAGGCCGGCTGATCTTCTGTCTGTAGACACATGTGTGGGGAGGGGGGTCTGCCGTGTGAGCTCGAAACATCAGCGGCTTGACGGAGGAGATCGTGGGTGAGGTGTGAAAAGAAGGAGGAAACAATGGCCGGTTGGCCTCTGATTACATAGTCTGAGGGAAGGTTCAGTCTTGTTTAATGAATCAGGACAGGTGAAGTTAATAGTTGTGCTATAACGTGATAGGAGGAGTATAAATGTGTTGAGATGAAGTGCCATGCAAGCTGAGATTAGTTGCATTAATTCAACAATTGCTTGTTAGTTTGAACTTATAAGGACAGGGGGAGAAAAAGATTGACTCATTAGTGAATACCAATGAGTCGATGTTGATTCATCAGTTTGATTGTTAGTGAAGTAAAGAAGTGCCTAGAAAAAAGATCGATTTATAAGGGTTCGACATTTGCTTCTACTAGATAGAAGGTCAGTCGGGCTATTGCGCATGTGTATGATGTCATACCACATGAACTATAAGATTAGGGTATATATCATAATCATAACTTATTTAGATCAATCTAAATCTAGATCTTGGCATAAAAAAACAAAAAAATGCCATGTTTGACCTGGTTTCCCATGAAAACACAGCTGATTGCCATTTCAGCACATGCGCATTAGGCCGGCTGACCTGTCTGTAGACGCATGTCCTTCCTGCTGTGAAAGTGTGACACTAATTCACCTAAAAGGATAGGAAACGTAGTGTCGGCAATCGTCTTTGATGTGGGGAATTCTCCGACGGCACCGCAATTCACACATGAACGTATCCCGAGTAGACCCCTGGGAACCAGCCTCTGTTCTTCTCATTTTGGCGAATTTGCTCGCCAGACTAGTGGATTATTATTTATAGCTCGCGGTTCGGCCAGTTACACTAGTTACACTTTCACTAAGCCACTGCGATCAAGATGAGAACAGTGAGGTACTGCACCCTCTCCGCCTGGCCCGCAGATAGACTCATATCACATGTAATGTTTATCAGCTTGAAAAAAGCCTAGTAGTAGTATAGAGCATGTTTTACAGCGTTTTACACATGAAGCGGTGGCAAGGAGTGTTGGAGGGCCACGAAGTGCGTGGAACCATCGTGTTGAGTTGAATGTTCAGGAGGCAGGGTTGGGAGCGGTGAAATTGCAAGTTCACATGACAGTGAAACTTAAACGGCCCATGACAATGGTTCTAACGATAATGTGTCAAAATTCAACCAAAAGCTAGGTAGATCTCACTGACAGCGAATGGAAGATGAAAGAATGCATAAGGGGAAGTAACCATTATAATGCCTGACAATAGGTCACTCCAAGTAAGTAGTGCCTATTTTTAGTTTTGTAGTCTCTTGTGAGATACGGATGAGTCGAACTATGGATGAGTCGATCTTATTTTTACTGCACCACCGACATCGACTCATCCGTATTCCACTATATCCAACTTTACATAATTAGCTTCATTATTTATGCTGCTATACCCAATCAAAATTACCACAAAACAAATAAAAACCCCTGTGTAAACTAGAACCAGAGCCTGAATATTCAGTGTTGTAAACATTAGCGAAACCCCTATGCAGTGAAAGGGTTGAATCTAATGTCACTGGTTATGAAAATACAGTATTCATCCTACAGCCTAATTATCTAAGTTTTGAGATCAAACCTTGCATGACCCATCCACACAACTGATTTGAAGATGAGAGGGGTGGAAAAGTCGTTGAACAAATCATGTTAAAGTTGTGCATAGTGACAAGAAAATCTTGATAGTGGTTTTTGTTCTTCAGCACACACATAAAGAAACAGCTTGAATTGAAAGTTTTATTGATACATTCACATCTACATTCACTAAACGTTTTAATGAGAAAATAACTACAAAGGACATCTCATGTATCAGTCTCGTGCTGAGCAATGCAATATTTCTGGGCAGTTTGCTTTACCCAATATTACAGTACATTCACAACGTAGCAAATGTGTAAATTAATACAGAATATGAGATTCTCATCCTCTGGTGGCACTATACTATCAAAATCCAGATTATGTTCCTTAATTTATTGGTATCATAGAGTAATTCACTAGCACATGACATTGCTCTGAATTGTAAGCCTAACAATGAGTCACCTTTAAGAAAAGCATGAAAATTAATTAGACAGCAGTTTTCATTTTTTAAAAAATGACCTGATTTTAAACTTTCATCATGGAATTGTAAATAAATATAATTGTTACTTTCTCAAAAGTGTAGGCTATCAATATTTTCTTTGATATCTGTTTATCAAATTGCTATGATAATATCAGGTCACAGGAACAACTCTCAAAAATAATAACGAAAAAACAAACATACAAAAACACCACAAATGATGTGATTCACTAACTATTAAGTTCAATTTCAGTTATTTACTGCAGAGGATGGATGATCATTATTCCTGAAAAAAAAAAGTCAAATTGTTTTGGTCTGCAGTTTTCAACTGACAGCTACTTGCTCATTATCTCTCATGTCAATCTTTCAATAGCTACATGAACAGCAACTTACCTTGTTCTGTAACATTTTGGACCGGGCAATTGCCTGAATTTGCTCTGCAGTGAGATCCTTTTTGCCTTCCTTCTCAAGCTTTTTTGACCACACAAATGTGTCTAGGAGATGTTCATCACCAAATGGGTTGTCTGCATTTGTGTAGCCCTGGAAAATACATAGGGAGATAGAAGGTAAGTATTTAGTTTGAAATAAAAGATAAATAGTGCATCTGAGGTAAAAGATTTTATGAACACTTGTTCTCGAATTGTCGTTCACACTGACTGAAATATATGTGACCCACCGGGACACTTTGGTAATTAAGGTACCAGATGTTATTTCCGGATATAATAATTTTAAGTTAAAGGGGTCAAAATCAGGCATTTTTTAAAAAAAAATTGATGAATAATATTCCTCTAAAAAATTCTATTGAGTGACAACAAAATAAGCATTCAAAACATTTATTTGATAAGTGTTATTGTCTTTGTTTGTTGTTGTTGAGAAATTAGGTAATTCTCGGGCTATTTGTAGTAGACTTGCTTTCGCTGGATTGTGTCAAATCTGAAACAACTGCAACCTGGTACAAAGTATTTCTGACATCAAGGGAAACCTTAAATGTTATTTATATTCCTGATGTGATAAATTTATCCTGAATTCAAGGGAACTAACCATTCAGCAGCATAAGAACATATAAGGTTGACCTATTACTGAGGAATTCCTTTATAAACTGACCTAACAATTGGTCATAATCACTGACAACCACCAAACTCCTAACCCCACAGCAACTGACTTCAAACTCACATATATTCATGAAAAGATTTTAGAAAATGTGTGCAAACTTTCATTGCCGTAGAGTAATTTTAAGGTAACCTTTGCTAAGGAGATATGTTGCTGAACCTGAACAGCGATTTTTTTTCAAAATATTACATTTAAAACTTCTGGGGTTCACTCATTTCAATTGACCCTGATTCGCCTAGCATGTAAATTTTACAGCTCTCAAATAATATATATCAAATTAAATATCAGACAACTCTCTTTCTAATGGTATCAAAAGCACAATTTGACCCAGATGTACCTTAAAAACCAAACTGTCGTGTTATGCCACATATTGTCCTGCAAGAATTTAATATTGTTCAAAAAAAGAATACAAGAAAGTCATGCAGATGCTCATTTACAAAATGTTCCCCACTTAGCCTCTCTCCAAAGGATATAATCATCTCACATTCAAGTGTTCATCGGACAATTTTTAGGCAAATGTAATAATTCTATGACAGGGCTGTATCATGTATCATCCATCCATAGGCAAGGCATCTGGCCATTGCGCAGAAGGTTGTTGCTTCCAACGCTGCAGGCTGAAATCTGAGTTCAAATTTTCTTTCAGAGTAATAAGCCTGATGCTGACTAGGGTACCTTATTGAAAAAGCTTATAAGTCATGTAAGTTTACATACCAGATAATCCTTGTCCCATCCCATTTGCTCTTTTCTCTTCCTTTCTTTAGCTTCCTGGCGATATAGAGAAATGCGAGTTCAATTTTCACTGCATGGTCATTGTCAGCACTGGTAACTCTTTTACTGCTCCATATTGCAATAGTGTCAAGTCAATTGTATATTTATTGTAAATTTCATTACTTTAACGACAAAGTCTGGGAAAAAAACTCAACATGCTGATATCATTTCTGTTTTCACTTATTTCTCAAGGACTTTGAACTGAATGTTTCAGCATAGTATTTTAACAGTGGTAAGCATATTTTATAGGCATTTCAAAAGTAATCTGGCAACATAATTTTAATATATTAAAAAAAAAACAAAAATAAGTAAAAATCTTAAAAAATGAAAAGGACAAATATGCCTCAATTGATATTGATCAGCACAAATTCATTTCAAGCTCTGCTGTTATGTCTCACTACAACACTAAATTACCTTTTTAGCTAATCTTCTTGCTCTTTTTTCTTCTGGTGTTTCCAAGGCTTTCAACATCTCTTTTTCTCTTCTACCATATTAGAAAAAAAATGTCCATGACAACTCAAAAAATGGAAATTATTTACAGCTGGACAATGCAAAAGAGCAAAAGCAACAACAAATAAACAGTCTATTAGTAAAATAAAGTTGATATCACATCTAAGGTGCTTATGAATCATGACTTTTGGATGGATAATAGCTCAGGTGAAACATTATCATTGCTGCATAATGTACAAAGAGTATGATGAACACTGCAATTACCAACTAATTCTATGATGCCATAGATCTTGAAAATAAGCATTCATAATGACTATACATTGACCTTTCAATCAATATATTATGAAAATATTAAAATGCCTTAGTTCAACATATTTTATTGTTTGGATTAAATCTAACACTGAGATACATAGAACAGTCTAAGACAATAAGGTACTCGATGAAATTCCTTTGATAACGTCAAAAATCATTTCTCTAGTCTCTTGTGTAAAGCATATGTGCCAACTGGAAATAATTCAAACAATATGCACATATACAGAACTTCTTTTTTTTTTTCACTGTTAATGAACTGAATTGGTACAATTATTAAATTTGTGTATTGAAAAATCGAACAAACATTTAAATCACTGCAAGCTTTCCACTGAATGAAATTAATTCCCAGTCCTTTTTCTTTGACAAACAACATATTCATATAGTCATATCTAACCATAAAATATCTCAATTCTGCTACAATTGAAATTACTCAAACTACCTATTTGGTCAAGGTTATGCAACATACTTCTTCTCTTCTACTGTTTTATTGTTTGATGATTCTGAACTTGGTGAACGACTTCTTCTTGAGGAGTGACGATTCTGTGAGCTGGAATGTGAATGCCGTCGAGATGAATGCTTTCGATGTTTGTCACGGGATCTTGATCTTGATCGTGAGTTACGCGCAGACACATCAGAATCAGAATCATCAGAACTGGAGCTATGTCTGGATCTGCAGAAATGTTACAGAGATCTATTACATTCTTACAGATATTGCCAGAATGATATTTAATGTTATAATCATAATCCTTGACGGTACAGATTGGTGCCAAGCAGTGGCAAATTTCCTGATTCAGCATTACTGCAACTGCCTCCATTATGCTGCCACTGAATGTAAACATAACCTCATATGTGCTATTAAATTTTTCAACAATTTCTTTTTACAAATCACTCCTTTTTTATCTTGATTATTGGTTCTAATAACATCACGTTATAAATGACAACGACAAAACTTGGAAAAATTTACACTCAGAAATACGAATTGCTTTGAGTATCACAAACTGACCCATTCGCATGAGAAAAATTATCACCGGCTTGGCAAAATCACTTTGATTATGACTGATGAACAACCTTAGTCACCTAAATGCACCATGCATGTCAAGGAAAGAAGATAGGAATTTCTGGTTTTCACGATATTTTCAAGGCACTTGAAAGACAATGTGATATCAACATCGCAAAATATCTATGCAATTAAAGTTATTAGTATTCATCACTGTCATCATTGTTGATTGATCTGGACCAAATGATCATTGATTAGTAAGATACGTGTTATAACAGGAACATAATGCTGATTCCGGCAATACTGCTGATAGCAGATGTCCACAGTATTAGTTTTTCTGCCAGGTAAATCATGCATGATCAACCAAAAAAAAAAAAAAAATTTTGAAGATCATTTTTAATAAATTTATTCTCACTAGAACACTGATATTTGACCAAAGAATACAATCAATGATAATTTATAATTTTCATGGATACTGCAAATTTACATCTCTCCTATGATTTCCTCCAGACTAACCTTTTCTTCCTCTTCTGATGATGATCCTTCTTTTTGTGTTTCTTTTCTTTTCCCATTCTATGTCTTCTGCAGACAAAATATAGAATCACTACAATGTAAGTTTTAATGAAACAGTATGACTTCAAATATTAAAAATTATATCCTCTGTATTTGAGAGCATTCTGAGAAACTGCCAGATCAGATCTATCATGCAGAACACTACAAAGATTTATTCAGTTCATTTTTCAACTCACTTTTTAAAACAATTTTATTATTGCACTGAAAAATCAGATAGTATAACATAAAAATATACATACAAACAAATGACTTTCCATTCCAAAACTGAATGATCAGTTAGATCTAAATCTAAAGGACTGGAACTGTCAGGTGGGTGTTTGCATCATCTGTTATGTGCACTGTGTCAGACTGCACCAATCTGCACTAAAATTGGCTTATTTCTTCTGGATATAAAGCTATTTCAAATCAACCAATTTTGGTTCAAATTGGTGGTCTAACATGATGTGGACACAGGTGACGCGAACAACCGCCCTCCAGTCCTCTAGATCAACTAAAGACATCATCAGGAGGTGGATATAGATCTAGGTACTACCGTCTGAGTGCAGTCCCGGTACAAATGGCATATATCGATACTGCGATTATTGCCTCATCAGTATGCACTGCCGAGGGTCCCAGCAGGTTCGGGCCAGGGATTGGTCTAGTTCATTTTACAGTAATCAACGTAGATCTATATCACCGAGACAATAATCGCAGTATCGATATGTGCCAATTGTATCGGGACCGCAGTGAGAAGGTAGTGCCCAAGCTTGTGTATCTAGATCTAGATTCTAGTTGATCTACTCACTAGATATCTAGATCTATATAGATCTATATCCGACTTTGCTAATTTGAATAAAGTCTCCTCGTAACATTACTGTCTATCCTCCCTTGAATCTGTTTTCAGCGTCAATTATATTATGAAAGAAATAAAGGACTTGATCTGTTATCATGTCCCGACTGTACCTCCAGTCGTTTCACTGACGCTTGCTGTGAAAGTGGATGCACAACAGCATAGGAGTGCTCTTCCCTTACCCGGAAATTACCTACACATTAACTAACACACATAGACATAACAATATAACTAGACCCCGCGCGGCCTCTTTTATGCTATTGGCGGCCATAGCCAAATTGAGCGATCTTTGTGGGGCTGAACTATGGGAGCCGATCGGGTTTCGGAAAGAAGTGGTTACGGTTACGGTTTTCATAAGCTTTTCAACCTCCTGACATGAGGGAAAGAAGTGCTCATAGCAAAACCTTTAAAAATACGGGGTGGGTAAGAAATTTAGAGCTGAAACTGAAACTCTTCGCTTTGAGTATCAGACTTAAAACAATTAGAGCCTATTCAACTAGATGCTCTCCGAATAATAAAAGTAATGTTTTTGATTAAATTACGGGAAAGTAAATTAATAGATAAATGGTAACACTAATCGTTGATACGAAAAGGAGACTAAAGGAAGAACTTCTGAAATTTACCACAAATTAGGCATAGTAATAACCAGTGAGTCAGTCGAAAGAAAAAAAGGTTAGGAAGTAAGAAATGAAAACATGGATGATTTAAATCGTGAAGGTCAAATGTATGACGGTAGTGGAATATTAGGAGATTTAGTGAAGCATATTCCGCTTTTAAATTTAATTATTTAAAAATGGAAGAAAAAATATATCCCCGCTTACCTTCTGCACCTCAAGAAGAATCTATGGAAGGGAATAGTTACAGAATACAAAAAAATACTAGACATTCAAAATGCAGTCGAGAAAGAAAAGGAGCAAAGAAGAAAAACCTCCAAGAAATATTCAAGGATAATTAAAGGGATTGATATAACTGATGAAGTATTAGTCACTGCTACAATTGGCACCGGAGTAACAGGAATTGTTATCTACAATTGTTGCTGCTCCAATTGCTGCTATCTTAGAAGGAGTATCTATAGATACAGATGCCTTGTGCATGATATCAAAATTTATAAGCAGAAAACGTAAACATAAAGCAGACAAACATCAAAAGATTTTAACTCTATCAGAATCAAAACTTACCACCATACACAATATATTTCCAAAGCCATGGACGATGGAAGAATTTCTAAGGAAGAGTTTAAATTAATTCTCGAAGAAGAAACTAAATTTAGAGAGATGAAGAAAGATATCAAAGATAAAAAAGTCAGTCCACAAGCCACAGCTGAATTTGAGAAAGGTAAACAAGAAATGTTACAAAAGTTCAAAAATTTTTTAGAGCAGTCCAAAAGGTCAGATTAATTGTTCAGTTGACAATAAAAAGTAATTATTAAAAAATGTCTTTTTTTAAAATAAGCGATCCATATAAAAAAGAGCAGTTAGTTAGAGACTTTATTGAATCAAGAAAAAACATTCAGGCCAATAGCTTAAGAGATAGAACTAGTGACATTGAATTCAGGCGAGAATTTTCAAAAATATTTACTCCCATAACTGAAGCTAGTGCTAAATCAGAAGAAACAAAGAAAGCTATCGAAACTGGACTAGCTCCTCTGAGTAATTTACCTATTATTTTACCAGCGCAACAAGCAACAGAAGGACCTTCAGATGGATCAATGACAACGTTTGGACCAACAGCTACACAGTATTTGAGGCAATATTTAACTAAGATAGATTCTGATAAAATATTTGGAATACATTCTAAAGATAACAAATTTTATATTGGTAACAAAGAAATAAAAGTCAATGATGATGATATTATAATTGATGACAATACTTATGAAGGAGCACCTGGTTTATGGGGATTAATAACTAGTAATAATCCTCAAAATTATCTTGAAAGTGATATGAGAACTTATTCAGATATACTTATAAATACTAATGCTATGAGACAAAATAATGATCCTGAAAATCCAGCCCCTAATTCCTAAATATTTCCTTATATTTTATTTATTCTGATTTTTAATCTAATAATATACCTATTTCAATATGTTCACCAAATCCAAATGATTCTCCAACAAATAAAATATTTAAACAAGAAATAAATAGCTATGGTATATATGTACATTCTGATTATCCTAATATTTATGAT